>CABFVX010001555.1:0-28822 GCA_902151425.1 Timema shepardi | reverse complement strand
AGATTTATCTGATTACCAAACCCTTCCTTCACCTCTGACAAGACATCTTGTGAATGTGGGGAATGCCAGGCCTCCACCGTGGTTCGGATTCCACGTTAAACTGTAGGTCCTCTATTTCATCTCACAATCACCCTACCATTACACATTAGCGTAAGTGCGTATAACCCGAACGGGTAGTAAGACGCGGTGCTAATAATAATAATAGCTGCACTAAACGAAAAGTTTTTACAATGAGGAGAAAAAGTTGTCTTTAAATTCCAGGACACTCTTGACAGATGTTCAATAAATGTTTAGGTCACCACACGAGAAAAATTAAACTATGTGTTTGTATAGAAGCAATATTTGATTTATTTTGACCCAACAAATGTTTTGCTAAATAAACTGAAAAAATCCTGAACTTTTATCGCGTTCCACATTAAGATTGAAAAACATAAATTTAAAAATAAAAATATTCAAAATATTTTGTTTAGCAGAGAGGGGGGAAATTTTAAAATTAGTAGCCCCTTTGCAAAAAGATGTGCACCTCAAAGCTGTAATTTATAAGTTTAGCTATATTTTTTGAGCTATTAAAAACTGACGAGGAAGAAATAAAATAATATTTCTTTTATTTGCTTGGAGCAAAGAAAAGCGATAGCTTGGGGTAACCTTACAATGCATAACTAGTTAACTAGATTTATAAATAAGTCTATTATTCTTACTACTTGATAAACCAAAACATTTATGTTGCTAGGTTATTTAAAAAAAACACTGAGCTATTTTAATTATCTGTTTGGATCAAGCCAGTCCTCCTTAAACCTGTAGTTAGCCATACTAAGCTACTTACTACAATATTAAGGTTATTATTACTCTTTTAAAGTGTTTCCTCACTTTAAATATCAATCCTCAAAGAATTAAAAGCTAAAATAGGGAATGTGAAAGAAATAGGATGTAATAAGGTGAATTATATATTGATAGGTGGCGTGCGGCATAGATTAAGTAAAATTATTGTTTCTAATATAAATGGGTGAAATCTTCCTTTACAATCTCATAGCGCGTTATCAAGTGTTCTCACTTACATTTGATGAAATATTGGTTTCTACGTGTCCCTTTTTTGCATTTATTTCCTTTTATCTTACCCTTCCTCCTACATAGCCCCTTCCTCCCTCATACCCCCCACCCCCAGCCCACAACACTCAAATACTCCATCCCAATCCCCCAAGCAAAGATTCACCCTCTGATTTCCCCTGCGATATCGTCTGCCTTCTGCCATGCGGTGGTTTCCTATAGAACTGCATGACTGAGGAAAAACTTACCCTTCAATAGACTTTAAATTGTAAGAAAACTCTTTCTAGAATCAGTTTACTGATGTTCCAAAAGATTATTTTTGTGTGGGAGCTCTAACCCACCCCATCCACCTACTATTTATATGATAACCTTCTTCTTTACACTATAGCCCAATAAATGGAAAACGGCGTAAGACTTATTTGAATAGTGAGAAATTTTTAAAGGTTTTTATCAATTGGATGTGTATTTATTCATAACTAAACTTATTAAACTAAAATATGATCATTATTAAAACTAGAGTTTAAAGGTTACAGAAGCCACCCATTGGTCTAAAAAGCCAAGCTCAAGCCTAAATAATAAATCATATCACATACAAGAAATAAATAAAGTGTTTATCAGTGGCCTTTCTAACCACTTATATATAGTATATATATACTTATATACATATTTAATTCATTTAAGTTTAAAAGCTACTAAAACAGTTAAATTTTTATTAGTTCTACAAATTTAGTTTGTACCTTTGAAAAGGGGTCTAAATTGACCTCACTTGTAAAATTGATGAAACACATCTGTGATGTTTTAGTAACTTCTCATCTGCTATAAAAGCCAAAGCTTGCTAGAGCAAACTATTCATAACACGTATTTATTTATTATGAGCTACACCTTAAAGGATGTGTTTACTTGGTTTAGAGGAATATAGTTTTCTACAAGACCTTATACTTTTTTAAACAACTTATTTAAACTCAAACTTAATATTTTAAAGAGCTGTATTATAATTTATTTAGTTTTGTTATTCTTGTGCCGCTATAGAAAGAGTATATATATATATATAAAAACCGGGCCGATAAGCGTAAAAACCATAACTTATACCTATTATAATTACAAGTGCCAATTTTGAATTATTTTTTATAGGTTTGCTGCTTTATGTTAAGTTAGTTAGTTAGTTGGTTATGTGAGATATAATAATTACTATTCGTATCCAGTCAAAAATTCATCTAAGTCATCTTTATTGCATGTCCAGATCACTGGGTGTGTAATAGGGCCGTACGAGTACTCGGATTTCGAGCTTCGGGCTGAGCTTATTATTAAAGCTCAGGATCAAGATTGACATTTTTTGAAGGCTAGTTATTTTAGAGAATTATTTTGATATTCTATACGTACGAATAATTTTTAAAACGCAATGGATAAGTGTAGGCTATTTAATTTATATATAATTCCTTAAGACTTTTTTTTATGTTAAAATGAATATCAAAGTTGATGTTAATAACGTAATAGTACTCTAAAACAACTTTAAAATGGTAAACTAATTCAATATTTTTTATCAATTTTGAATTATCTTCGATTGGTCGGCCTCGGACCTCTGTGCTGGGGTCCGGGGTTCAATCCTCGATCCCGGCACAGACTTATCTGATTACCAAACCTTTCCTTCATCTCTGACAAGACGTGTATCAATCACAACTTGTGAATGTGTGGAATGCCAGGCCTCCACCATGGTTCAGATCCCACGTTAAACTTTAGGTCCTCCATTTCATCTCACAATCACCCTACCATTACACATTAGCTATGTGCGTGCAACCCAAACGGTTAGTAAGACTCCGTTATATTAATAATAATAATTACATGAGTGTTGAACCCATTTTATTAATTTTTTTATAATATATTTGAGTGTTGTTCTTATTATAAATCATGTTTTGTTATTTCTAATTTAAGAATAAACATTTACATTTTTAAACTATTTTTTCCAAAAGTACTATTGTATTATTTATAAAAATATGTGCCATTCTTATTTTAAGAACGTGTGCTTTTTTAATATATTTTTAAAATCTCACATTTAAAAGATGTGGTATTTATATTTTACGTTTGTTTTGACTCTTGCCATCATAAATATACAATTTTACTTTTAAAATAAACAAAATAATATATACTCTTAATAATTTAAAATGAGGCCAAAGCTCTAGCTCGGGAATTTTTTGAAATAGTTGACTCGAAATAAAAAAAAACAAGCTCGCAGACCCCTAGTATGTAGTAAATCCATTCTGACTTTAGTGATATTTTTTTTACAAATAAATATACCTTTTAGATAAACCTAAATTACTCTCTTATGAAATTAATAGCCCTGTTATAATAGAGCCCATAATACTCACCGAGCAGCATAAATTATCCACAGATTTTATTTTATTTTAGATTTCTTAAAACAAATGAAACATAAGTAATTTCCCTGAATTCCCTTTCATGTCTTAAAAATATACATATAAATATACATAAATATACAATATATAACTTACTCTTGTAATATTTTGGAAAATAAGAATTTTTTAATTAACTAACAGTGCAGTCTTCTAGTGTCTTTAACCACTCTACACTCAAATGGTGATATTGTCTCCTAGGACTGCAGTGAAATATGAATATATCCTATGTGAAGACTAAATGTTTAACCTCACCAGAATTGGGACTAAATTGTCTCAAAGATGATTGATCAACCTCTAAAGAACCTTGGTTCCTTATCTTCAACATGGCTAGGATTTCTAAAAACTGATAAGATGTATTTTAAATAATAGACTCACTGACAATAGATTCATTCGGGGTTCAAACACACACGCCTAAAATAAACCAACCAAATGATAGTTTCAAACTTTGGCGTAATGCTATGTTTTCCTGTCTTTGTGAGAGTTACTTTCTTCTGAGAATACAATAAAGGTCACAATCTTCAAACTTGTCAATGTGTATTTTTAACACGTCAAAGTTTTATTTTGCTTATTTTTTGCACTGTATTTTTTTGTTGACAAGTTACACAATACTTTTCCTTTCATCATACTAGGTTTTTTAAACCATTGTCGATTTTTCCAAACAAGAATGTTAAAAAAAAGGGAAGAAAAAACGCGTTTTATATACAGAGACCAACTTTCTATCCGGAGATTTATCTCCTTCAGTCGAGCATATGGTTATAGATTACACAAGCTCACAGGAGCGTAATTTATAGACGCCCCAGACAGTGTTTATTGTATCTCTCAAGAGTTTTATTTGTTGAGGGCTACTGGTTACGTTAAATTAGTCTCTTAGTCTTGTATTGGAATAATCATAAAACTTTACAAGAACCAGCCTCGTGGCACAGTGGTCAGAGGCCTTGGCTGCTTACCTAGAGGTGCCTGGTTGGATTCCCGGCTGATACCGAAGGATTTATCTCTAAACGGGGAATAATTCCCCTGGTCAGCAAGGTTTAGGTTAATTATTCTGACCTTGGGTTAAGATTTGCATTGGCTTTAATCCGATCATATCCACCATAATCATTCTATCAACTAATTGGGACATGGCAAGAGCCTCCACGCGGAGGATATAAGATTAGTATATCGGGCGTTCCCTGGTACTCTATCTGGCTAGTACTGGATATTATTTCTGCAAACTGGGATACAGATTGATATATCACAAACACGCTATTATTATTATTATTATTATTATTATTATATGTTATAAAATATTCATTATTGGAGAAATTACCATTGGTCCTAGATTATAGACTTTTATATAAAATCAAATTTTGGGTAAGGAATTGAGCTCAAGACTTCTGGCTTAGCGTTACAATGTACTACCCCTTAGCTTCTTAAAAAACCTTCCAGTTCTTAAAAGTTCTTCATCACTCATAGTTTAACCATAGTCTGTGACAGACGTGTTTGTATTATGTTTAAACGCAAACCATGATTACTACAATTTTCTAATGAATGTATAAATATGATAATTATAAAAAATCCCTAGATCTACTCTCACTTTCCAGTTAAAAGATTTGGAGTTTTCACTTTTGATAGATATCATCAATACCGAAAAAATACCACTATTAATATAGTAAAATGTGATCAAAGCGTGTAACCCGAACGAGTAGTAAAATGAGGTGCCAAAAATGAAAAAAAGTTATCACACTGACCACAAAAAAAATCTAAAAGGTTTTCCAAATGTCCATTATTTGTTAAAAAATTAATGGTACGGAACTTCACAAGAATTTTCTCACTCCAATGGTAAAAAATGGAGATATTTACTCAAAACTTGTAATATATATGAAACGAAATAATATACATTAGCAAACCCGAGCCAAAATCGAGTTATACTTAAGTAAGACTTTTCTTAGTACCAGTTTTAAATTTTATAATTTTATTTTTAAATAGATAAAGTCTTCATTAGTATATTTGGACTATAAAAAGATATCGATATTGGGTCAACACTCCGTATTAAAATGTTGACTTCCGGTTAAAATTTTCTACGATTTATTAGAGGTTGCACATCTTACGGCTATCGCATTGCTATTAAATTCCTCAATTATAAAGTTAGACCAATAAAATGTTAATATGGACTATTAAGTCTAAAATTATAGAGAGAAATCATTGATGTACAAAAATTCCCCCTAAGAGGTTAAAGGAAATAGAACATACACTTTTTGAGAGACTTACTAATTTACTTACTCTATGGCATAAGATAAGTTTTGTTTACTAAGCACCGCGCCTTACTACCTATTAGGTATATACACTTAAGTACTAATTACGCTAATAGGTTAGTAATTGAGAAGGTTGAATATAGATGAAGTGAGCCCGCATATGTGTGGAGAGAGAGAGTGTGTAAAACCATTTAGGAAAAAGCACTCGAGTGATATTCGAAACTCGATCTCCCCGTCCTCAGTAGAGACTGTATTTATTTAAGGTTGATTACATCTTTCCCCTCCACTTTGATCTCTGAACGTGGCGATTTGCTTAAAACGTCATTAAAAATTTGCCAGTTTTAAACCATCCCGTTTTAAAAACTAATTTACTCAACTAAAAATGCAAAGTATCAAGGCATAAATCACTGTTGGTATCTTTAAACCTAAGTTTTTAGTAGACCATATTTTAAAACAACTAAAAACTATTTAATTATTGTGAGTTAAAATCAATGCTGCATAAGGTGGCGTCTTCAATAAATGTATTTCAAGATGAACTCATTCACAATTCATTTACTAATTTTATCAGCCCCTGTGATCGAACCATGCTCCTTTAGATGTTTAGTCAACTTTCTAGCCAGATGTATACAGATAGGAACATTTTCTGGTAAGATTTCAACCCATCAAATCACCAGGGAAGGGAATATATTCTCTAAGTATTTAATTCTAATATTAAGATATTCACATCTTGTCTACATCATACCAGTGAGCCCTGACAATAGTTAAACATTCAACCAACTAGCACTGTAGTAAATACGTTAAGTATCAGAAGAGAACTCTAATATCAGGTAGTGATTTATTGCAACTGATCTAAGCCTATTAGTGTTTTATCTGTTCCTACTCATAGCTTTAAAACTTGGGATACCTCTATTGTATTATTGCTTAAATTAAGTAGTTTGAAAATGTTCCATTAGTTGCATGGGTGGTAAGATCTTATATATCCCAAAGACCCATAGTTTGGAAACATCTGTGTCCACAATACTTAAAGCTCCAATGAAAAAGGTAAGAGATGAATACATATAGCTGACTTCTTCATAGAAACTTCCTGAATCATCATTGCTTATCTTTCTTCAAACGACTTCTCATATCCAAGACTCGTTTGATTATTTTTTTATCTTCCCGCCTAGTTTTTCTTATTTCAATTTCAAAACAGACAATGTTTCTTTCTCCCTCTTTATAACATCTCTTTCCTAAACGGATTTAGGAAAGCAAGACGTTCCCTCACGGCGCCTTTAAAAACAATTCAGAAACAAACTCTTTCTCACTTTGTTTTTTTAACGTTCCTGTCTTAAGGGGAAACTTTTCCTGTAGGGGTCTTGACATTGAATTTATCTTGTACTTAAGAGAGTTATAACTTAACAAACATTACAGGGTTTGTTCAACATAGTTTTGGTTAACAAGTATAACCTTGATACAAATGCCAAATATTTTCTTAGCACCAAGTCTTACTACCCGCCTATGTACTAGCTACACTAATCTTTCTAGGTATTAAGATGGTTAAATTTACAAGAAGTGTACCCGCATTTGCGTGAAGTTAGAGTGGAAAACAATTTTGGAGAACCACACTCAGTACACCCGACTAAGATATGAACCTAGAATTCCCCATCATCAGCTGTCAAGTCTACTGCAACCATAGTGCCTTAAACCATGGGGCCATCGAAGTAGATATAATGACGCTAGGTCCAGACTAGATTCATTAAATTTGATTATCTACATTGAGCTTTTTTATTCATTACAAGTAATATTTTTAATCAGTTTATTGAATGTGACCTTTATCAACCACATTTCGATCTCAGATAGTTTTAAGTGACCGGCTGACATAGTATATCAATGTAACAACACAGAATAAACCTGTTTACTCCATATTGTAGTGAAACCAAAATCTGGGAGATTATGATAAGGACTATTTTAGGGATTATAGGAGACAATACTTTCCCCTCCTATTTTTTATCCGCTGAATATTAAGGTGGTAAGGAGTCATCGTAAAAATATTGGGCCTCTTCTTGCTCTGCCGTGGTCTGACAAATAATAATAGAATTTGATGGGGTTTTGTTTTACTAGTTTGAAAGTCACATATCTACTGTAAAAACTTTTTTTATCGCTTTGGTAAAACTATGAGCGCTCACAAATAAATTGTTCTGGCCTTTCAATCAAATCCCAAAATTTCCAATCCCAGGTAGGTGCGCCAGGAACTGTTTGACGTATGTGATTTATCAATGTGTTGTTTTTACATCCTCTTTCCAAGCTGATGCAATTGTACATTATATAATCTAAGCCATCCCCCTATCCCTGTATTTTAAATTAAGAAGCTAGCCACTATGATGTTAAATGCATAATAAAAAAATACGTTCACATATTTTTCAAATTTGTTATGAGAACAGGAATTAATTTTGTAAAATATATACATGATCAAAATTGTGTTAATGCCATTAATTATTTTTATGACATATTTAAAAAGGGTTTTACCAAACAACTTTACTCTCTATAGACTCTTGATGTAAAAAAATATGCCAGAACATGCTGTAGAATTTCGTGGCTCACTGAAGGTTGATATGATCTTAATTGATGAATTTACATTTTTTTATTGCTGTGTCGTATTGCCAATTTAAGTTATACTAATACTTACCATAACGCACAAAGAATGAGGAAGGTGGTATTTTAGAGGTAATATAACAGCATTTGCATGAATAAATAGTGGGGAAACCATTTCAATTAGTACACCCCCAATACACCCAAATGGGATTCTAAATTCAATCTCCCTGTCATAGAAGATTCAGTCTTATCTCTAGAATTACACTTTATGCTATGCAAACACTGAAGTGAGTAAGCTGCATTAGTAACTCTACTGTGATAGGAATTATGTAAGTATAATTTAGAATAAAGATTCCCACATTTACTTGAAGGTAGAGGAGAAGAATACATATCCTTTAGGAAATAAAATCCCTCACTATATCCGGTAGAGATTAGAGCCTTGACCTCCACATCACGAGCAAACTAGACTAAATTAGTTTGTCACTTAAACCACGTGGCCACTGGTGTGGCTATGTTTTTCTTTATCAATTTATATCCAAGGAATTATTTTGAAAATAAACGTATGTTGCGTTATTTACTCAAGGATCTTAATACAAATGATACATTCATAGTTTTTTGATATCACAGTTAAAGTGAGCTACGAATAATTATTACATCACATGATTTTGTACCTGTCTGAGACTCAGCTTGAAAAAAAAATTAGCTAACTAAAATATGCAATAATCTACCTATTGAAGAACCAGTATTAAAATACTGGCCAACTTTATTTATGAGGGCTTAGAGGAAGGAGGGAATTAATAGTGCAAGCCGGCAGGAATCCATATAGACGTGTGAAATTCTCAAATATAATTTGATATCCAAGAAAACTATATTTACGGTTATTATTCAAGATAATGTTTCATTTATAGCACCCTTAAAACGAGACTAGCTTCAGTAGTTTATTAGTAAAGTACCTTTCTAAATAAAGCTAATTATTGAAACATCGGTGTTAACTATATCCCATTAGTAAAACATCATGTTATTATTATTTATTATTATTTAGCACCACGTCTTACTACCCATTCGGGTTATACGCTTTAAGTACTAATTACGCTAATGGATTAGGAATTGGCAAGGTTGAATTAGAGAAAGTGAACCCACATTTGCGTGGAAGGAGAGTGAAAAACCATTTAGGAAACACCCCGCCGCCCCCCGCCCCCCCAGTTCACCCAACCGAGATTCGAACCTAGATCTCCCCGTCCTCAGCAGTTGAGCTTAACACGACTAGCGCGTTAGCTAACTACGCCACCGAGGCGGGTAACATCATGTTGTTTTTAATGTTTTAGCACCGTGTCTTACTATACATTGGGGCTATACGCTATGTACTAATTACGCTAATGGGTTAGGGATGAGGAAGGTTGAATTCAGAAGAAACGTATCCTCAGTACACCCAACCGGGATCGAACCACGATCTCCCCGTCATCAGCAGTCTAGTCTATTGTGATAGTAGCGGCTTATACAATGTGGCCACCGAATTAGTTGAACATTGATGTTCTATGAATATATTATTGGTAGAACCTGAGTTTTTTAATTACAGCTCATTGGTGTACATAACTTTTCTAATTATATCTCATTAGTGAGCTATTGTTCTTCTAAATTTTTATTACTATTCTGGATCTCAATTATAAAATAGTGTTACTCAAAATGCATAATTATTAGTAAAGTATATTTGCTCTAAATGCATCTCAGTATTAAAACATTGTTGCTCTAAATGCATCTTATTGGCAAAATATAGTTGCACTAAGTGCATCATATTAGTAAAAGATCGTTGCTTTAAATGTACCTCATTAGTAAAACATCAGTTTTCTACATTTTATTTTAATTTTCACTTGTAGCAAAAAAAATTAATTAAATACCTTTGTATGTATTTATATATTACTTAAAAAAACAGAGGACAAAATATATTCAGTGATATGGAAGGTAAATACCACCTTAACTTGAAGTGAGCAGTAGAATAATAACTTCACTGTCACATTGTTTTAATTTTTTAACTTGCAATGCTATGGAAATGTAAATCGTAAAAAGTAATGATGTCGAGTCGTATTATGTAAATTCCTATTCGTGTATCTGTTATCCCCAAAATAAAAGTAATATATTCTACCTTATACTAGGTATAAAAACGTATAATTACACACATAGGCGAGTAATAGCTTGAATACTGGTCACTTTGCACACATAGCTAGACCATTCATTAGAATAAAAGTGTAATTTACTTTTACTAAACGGTTATTCAGTTTCATAGTAAACGTTTTTTTAAATTTGTTTTAGTTTGTAAGTTTTTCTCTGATTCACCATTTTCAAAACTTCATATCTTGAGTTGGGAAACGGTTACTGAGGCTTAGTTTTTTCTTAACAGAATCAAGGTTTGACTCCAAATATGGAGATAATTATAATTTCTAGATAAAAGTTTTCATTTTCTGATACTTAACTAAGAGATACTTTATTTTTTTATTTTTAACCAACCTTAATACTTGAAAAATACTAGATTTAAAGTGACTAGGAGGTAAAAAAAATATTTTAATCTCTTTCTGATATGCTAGAAATAATTCTATAAATGGTATTTTTCAAAGTTGTCTCCCAAACCTTCTTATAGTTAATGTAGGTGCATTTTCTCTAAATATCCTATCACAACCCTTGCATATCATTAGTACACTAGTTAACTATTTTTATAATACGTGAAATTAGATCTGGTAATTTTTTTTCTAGCTGTGAGATATGTGCCTTCGTAAGCAAAATAGGTTATAAGACTCCTCTTAGTTCCTTTGGTACACAACATTTCAAGCCTTTCAACTTCGGTAACAGATATTTTTTGTTACAATGTTAAAATCATGAGAGTTCACAAGTCGTTAAAAAAATATAAACTACAACATTTTATTACCTTACGGATATACTAAAAAGCTTTCAACAATGTTTTCTCTTGTTTTTAACGAGCAGATATATACATATTAATGGAACACAACTATTTTTTACTATCAAACTGTGGCTCTTATTAATGATGAGAAATAGCTCAGCACGTGTTAACATTCAAAAGCCCTCTCTGTGCAAAGAGTATGTTAATGTTGTTGCAATTATTTTTTATCACATAGTTACATAAAAACGATGACACTCTTTTAAAAGTCAGCAACGCATGTTCTTGTTTCCCAGTAAAGTGTTTTATATTGATAAACTTTTATCAAGTGTAAAATGACACATGTAATTAGCCCTCTCCAGTGGCTGTATGGTCTAAACCAGGCGTTACGCTCGCAATAGATTTTACTATCGATGATGGAGAGGTTTTGGTTCAATACTGGTCAGGTGTACTGAGGGTGGTTTGTCCTAAATGGTTTCTTACTATCTCTCTCCCCGCAAGTGTGGGTACACTTCCTTTAAATTCAGGCTTTCTCAGCTCTAACATTTTAGCGTAGCTAGTACATAAGAGTATAACCCAAACGGATAATAAGATGTGGTGCTTTAAAAAACAAAAACGTTAATTAAAGTATTTCCCTCTATTATGTTTAAATAAAGTACTTAATCCTTAAACTTATTTGAAGCATATTAGCCATTAACAAATGCACCTATATTTATGGACACTCATTTGACTTTCTAAATAGACACATTACACCCTAATTGGTGGACCCGTGGACAAATTAGTTTATTCTGGTTTCCAGATAATGTCAAGGCTATGGTTCAAATCCCTATCGGGTGTATTGACGTGTATTTTACTAAATGGTTTTCAACTTTCCCTCCTCTCAAACGCAGTTAAATTTGCTCTAATTTTTAGTTTTCTTACTCCTACCCTATTTTGTATTGATTTTTAGCTATCCGAATTGGTGCTCACAATTAGTGAATAGTTGAATAGTTCTAGACTATTTATTTTGGAGCTACACACACGCGCGCGCGCACACACACACACACTCTAGTGGTAAAGCGTTTTAAGATGTCAGGCTTTCAAAAGTAAATAATCAAAATGCTCAAGGTTCACTCTACCAAATTTACTCAAATTTAATTTAAATTCTTTGAATATATTTTTTAATTTGCTAATTCACAATTTATTGTTATATAGCTTTAATTATTTTACATAGAAATATGCAGGGTGTGTCAGAACTTATGATGGTTTTGCAAGTGTAATAACCTTTGTATTTTCAAATAATTTTTTTTTTTACATTTTGTCATTAAATTCAGCATATTTTGCCATTGTTATTTACATCATGAAACACTTTTTAGAACACAAGCTAGGAATGGTAAATAACGATTGCACATGTCCTACATTTTCATTCACACATTGCTGAAGTCTTGCTATGAAGTTAGTCATGACATCACGAACCATGTTTATCGGTATCACCCTAATTTCAAGTTTAATAACAACCTTGAGTTCTACCAAAGTGCATGGTTAAAAAATAAAAAATAAACTACTTCAGATAGCTCCACAAAAAAGTAGTCACACGCCGAAAGATTGGGTGACCGCGCTGGCCATGGGATATCACCACGAAGTGAAATTAGGCGTTGTCTCGAAACACTGCCATGAAAACCCGTGATGTGCGGGGGGTTTCCCCGCCATTTTTGAAACACACTTGGGCATTGTTCAGCTCCATTCTTCCCATTTGAGATCTGAGGATGTTTATTAACATCAAAATATAGAGACCAGAAATCACCGTAGCACTTTGACCATCCTGTTCGAAAAAATACGGGCCAATAACCCCAAGATGTGTCATCTCACACCATACTGTTTCTCATTATGAGAGAAGTGGACGCTCATGAGTTACTCTCGGGTTCGCTGCAGACCAATACCGACAGTTCTATTTATTAACGAAGCCCGAGAGATGAAAATGGGCTTTGTCAGACATGATTACGATTGTGCTATCAGTCATCGTTTCCAACATCGTTGTAGCGAACGCAAGTCGTATCACATGATCAGGAGATTGTAACTCCTGAGTAAGCACTATTTTGTACGGGTGAAAATGCAAATCCAAGTGCATAGCAAGACTTCAGCAATACTACTACCCATAAAATTAATATAGTTTACATACCAAGATCAATATTTTAAACAAGTAATGGTAATAAAATTGATTTAAAAATTCTTTATTGATCCAGATTATTCCTTAAAATAATAATTTAATCTTTATTTAAGTGGTCATGCAATTCCTAAGATATAATATACTCAACTGCTGTTTGATTGGTTGTTTCATAGGTGGCTGTGCTATTTTAGGTAGGTAATGTGTTCAATGTAATAATAGAATTCAATGTGGAAAATATTTTGAAATTTGGAGTTTAGTATAACGTCCAAAGATCAACTAGTATATAAGATATAAAACACCCCAGATTAAGTAACATAAATTATAATGAATTGACAATTAGGGAACTTCACTAGATTTACATCATAATATCAAAAGAGTTAAGAACATATTAAAATAATATATCTCACATATATAGATAACACATTAAAATATATATATAATATAAACTTATGAGTTTAAGTCAAGTGTGAAGTTAAGGCAGTAAAAGAGAGATTTAATTCAGGTTAGATTACTTCACTTCTCAATATTTTCTAATTTATAAACTTATTTATAAACTTTATAAACTTTAATCTAACCTAAATTAAATCTGTCTTTTTCTGCCTTAAATTCACACTTGACTTAAACTCATAAATTTATAATATATGTATTTTAATGTGTTATCTATATATGTTAGATATATTATTTTAATATGTTCTTAAGTCTTTTGGTATTATGATGGAAATACAGTGAAGTTCCCTAATTGTTAATTCATTCTAATTTATGTTACTTATCCGGTGCGTTTTAAATCTGATATATTAGCTGATCTTTGGACGTTATAATAAACTCCAAATTTCAAAATATTTTCCACAATGAATTCTATTATTACATTTAAGAAGTTGTTTCCTTACTACGTGTCATTATGTTATAAAAGTAATGTGTTCCTAAACCTGATTTTAGATGGTGCTTAAAAAAAACTCCAATGTATCGTACTACCCATGATGGCTATATGAATTTTAAACACGCTAATATGGGATAATAAAGAAGCTAGTGAGTAGAAAAAAAATATATATATACATATGTGTGAAGGGCGAACAGTGGTTGATACATTTAGCTAAATCACCTTCATACTCATAGCCAGGATTAGAACCCCAATTTCTCCATCACCAGTGAACCAAGCTCAAAGAATTCTATGTTTGGTCTACGTGCCCCTCTATGCGGGTATGGAGATAATTATCTACTGCAACAAAAAATTAATTAAAAACCGATAAAAACTTATGCTTCCAAAGTGTCGTTCATTTCTTTATATTAAAGAGAATAATTATTTATTTGATCAAGGATCACAATCTACCCTCCTCGAAAACACATCATTGTTTTTACTTCTAAGTTAAAGTATTTAAATGAAAAAGGCTAGGCGATACAATCGTTGAATAAAGTTTTATTTCTCGAACATTTTAATGAGAAAATTTCGTTCGTTAAGAACATGTTTTTTTAGAGGGAAAGAGAGAGTTAATTCACGACTTTTAAAAAAGTATTCAGGAATGGAAGAGAAACTTTTTCAATAAACATTTTGTGGCGGGAATTTATCGCTTCAGTGGTATTTTGCTTAGATGTTCCCCCTCTACTAGTGCACGTATTAAGGAGAGCGTTATTTCCATCTTTTACCAACCTCTGAGCGTGGAATAGATGTTTCCACTAAACGAATTTTAGGAACCACCAAATTTTTCATTTAAAAAAATCAAATTTTGGAATAAGAATATCAAATAAAGTACTATCTACCAGATCTTCCACTTTAATATTTAAAATATATACGTTTGAAGATTTTATTCTTGAAAACACTTTTACAAATAACGCTTGGTGCCTCGTTCTAAGGCACCAATATCGCAACAGACTGAACCTTCTTTGATGAAGTGGTTAGAGGTTCAAATATTGCCGGGAGTATTGCGAGTGATTTTCCAAAGCCACATTATCAAAGTTGTTTTTCCATAATCTCCCTACGAGATTGTGGGTGCATTTAATCTAAAGGCCCTCATTCCTATCCCTTAGTATAAGTAATTTATGTTCCTGATTTCTAAAGTAATAGTAAAAAACAGCAGATTTAACTGAATTATTGGAACGTTTGTTAGTGCTTTGTAGATTCTCCCTTTGAGTTATAATTCCTCGTTAAAAGTTTAGCCTTCCATTTACCTATGCTCTTTTTTTACACTACATTATAATATACATTCGATCATATCTACACTAATGAGGTAGAGCTAAATATATTGTAATTTAGAAAAAATTTATTCAGATTTGCTTGGCTTAAAAGTATCGAAATATTTAGGAAACAAGACCCTCAGTACACCAGATCAGAATTAGTCCTGAACTTACCCTCACCAACGAAATCAAAATAGATTAGCTTGACGTTTCATCCGAGTGTCCTCCGATGTAGATTTGCTATTATACCTAATGTATTCCAATCTATGAGTCTTGCTACAAAGGTAATATGATGAATAGTAAAATATTATAAAACGATAAACTTTCATTGCTTGTAGGAATCTAACTTAAGGAACGTATTATATGTGCTATAGGAACGTTCTGACTCAAATGCTACCAGTTTCCTAAACAGAGGAAACACCACCGAATCAAATGTATTGCCTATCAAATAATCATAATTTTAATAACCCCCAGAAATAACTAAAAATTGTTGTGATTTGTGTAAAGATATTCAAACCAATACCTTTCAAAGATCTCAACCAAATTATTATGACATTAGAAACCCTGTAAAATAGCGATAATATATTTACATTATATCTTTTCACTTTATACTTATTGTAATATTGATTCGTCTTCCACGGTGACAACCGTGAGGTAGTTCCTCTCATATTGCTCTCATCTTTTCTCCTCTCTTTCGCAATACGATGGTTAGAGGTGAGGGGTGGATTGAATAATATAATTATTAAAAATGAATATATTTAATTTTTATAGGGCCCTCATGAGTAATCGTATGGTCTAACGCATTACTCTATTTTTAAACTTGATTTCCGGTGATGGGTAGACCGCCGTTTGAATTCTGGCTGATCGTACTGAATGTTTTTTTCTTGAGTGGCTTCTCACACTCCCTTTACGCAGTTACAAGTGAATTTTCTCTAAAATTCTACGTTACTCATATCTAATCTATTAGCGTAATTAATGTATTCATATAATCCGAATTGCTACTAAGACGTGCTGAAAAATGATATATACATACATATATATATATATATATATATAAAACAAAGCGCGCCCAAATATATGGTAAAACTATGCAGCTTTGGGAACCTCTGATATAATACAGTAAATATGGTACATTTTCAAACAAGAATGTTGTTGGTGTAGGTCATTTTTAAATATTTAATTTCCATATATTTATCATTATACAAGTTCAAAAATTCTAGGTTGTAAGTTATCCCTAGAAATATAACGGTGAATATAATCAATTAATCTAGCGCCTCTACAAATTTACTTCAAGACCAGGGATGTCATTAAGAAAATAATAAATAAATTAGATATTTAAAAAATAAATGGCATGGTGCACCGTAAAAGCTTTCTCTCGCTTTTATTTTAAAATTTACATTTACTAAAAACTTGTAAGATTTGTGAAACGAAATAATAGCTCTAAACATTGTTATAGAAAGACTATACCAAAGATCATAAATTAAATAATATACAGGATATTGTTACTTATCTATGGCATTAGGAACTGAACTACGTTTATAAAAAAAGTGAGGAAAGAGAAACATATTTGTCCACCAAAAAGTATAAGAATCAAATTCATTTTCAAAGGCCTGAATTAAAAATATATATATATTTGATTATAGCTCAGAAACTTTTTGTTTCATAAAAATATATTTCAAATAAAAGATGTATAATAGTACTACAACTTTACAATAATAAGTTATTTCGTGTCTCAAAAAGTTGCGGAGAAATGATTATATTTGTAACATTTCCCTCTTTTAGAGCACCCACAAAGTCATTTTCATAAAAAAAAAAGATAATTTCCATCTTGTTTATATAATAAACAATATCTATATATAACATTTAATCAAAACTGTTAGAGCAAATTGTGAGATTTTTTTTTCTTTTTGCCATTCAATAAATTACCCTTAAATTAGGGTTATACATCAAGTTCCAAAACCTTATGAAAAACCCGGATACCAAGTCTTAACCCAATCTGTAAAATAGTTTCGGCCCTAGCCTGAGGTACAGACAGACAGACACACAAACGGCATCTCGGAAACAACTTGTATGGTTTTAGCGAGTCATGAAATGTCGGTATTTATGAAAATCTCGGGTTCAAATTTTTTGACGGTCACAATACTTTCTCTTCGAGATGTCGAGAGAAAGTAAAAATGGGCTAGCTCAGTTTTAAAATTAAGATAGTACTTTGGATTCGAGACAGAAANTCTAGTTTATATTTTGCTGAATTTTATAGTGTTTATAGTGTTTGTGTGAGTGAGAGGGCCCAGCCTGGAGTAGTGTGTGGGGTGGGGAGTGGTGGGAGGGGGGATGAACATGAAATTCCAAGATCTCAGGACCTATGGATCACGTCGGAAAAAATATCTGAACTGACCTTAGTCACAACAATATAGGTCTCTGGGGTCACCAACAGGAGAACACCAATCTGGTACGACATTGCTAGAATATTAGATACTTTTGATAGTTGTACAAAATAAAATAGGGATAGTTATTAATGAACATTAATAAATAAGTGTTAATTTTAGAATAAAACATGTAAATCCATATAATATGTAAAATTCTACCTAATAGAAGTATATCACTTTACAGAACTAATGTGTACGGATTATAATTCTGATTCATTTCAAAGTTAAAGTGTTTTCATTTTCTTAGATGCTAGACTCAATATTAAAGGAAATAGAGATTAATTTCTTAATTTTGTTTAAAGTAATGCCATCTTGGTGACATGTTATCTTAGTTTTATTATTTTAAATTATGTTTTAGCTTAATCACGTGTTTATAAAACGCAACTAAAATAGCACAAATAAAAACATATTCTTCTACTGTATTATGTCTTAGTAGTATTAAATAAATATTCTATTGTCTATCAACATATTTAAACTGTAATGTTAACATACTCTCGTCCAGCCTGTTTGGAGCCTAGATCTGTGACGTGTCTGATTAAACTAGATCAAATAACATATTCTTAATTATATGTAATAAAGAGACTTGGATAAAATTTGAATATTCGTAGACCATGATCTTATTGACTTTGATGAGCTTAGTGGTTATTTGAATGGTGTTTAGGTCTTATCTTCAATAAATGGTGTTATTCCTGAACTAGTATCTAGCTATGCCATCTTCGTTGAAATTTTAGACTTTTAAGAGGAAGGTTTTTCTATAAATTTAGGATAGTTCGTGCTAGCATAATTCTCTTATATAATATTCCTTACTCTATTATGTTTACCAACAGATTAGAGACCCCTGTGAACTATACTTTTAATCTGATATCTAGGCAAATATAATGTATCAAAATAAAACAATTATTTGAAACAATTTATTTATATAAAAACACAGATGTCAAAACAATTTAGTACATACATATATACACATACATAAATACATACATAGGTTACATACATACATAAATACATACTTAGGTTACATACATACATAAATACATACATAGGTTACATACATACGTACATACACACATACATATATACATACATACATACACTCATACATACACACATACATTCATACATACATACATACATACATACATACATACATACATACATACATACATACATACATACATACATACATAGTATACATACATGCATACATACATACACACATACATAGCATACATATATACATACACAAACATATATACTTAGATAATTACGCCATTCCTTACGGGGCAGCCAATAAACTCAAGGGTAGGCAATAATATGTGCACGTAGCTCAAGAAACAACTCTGTAATTGATTAATCCTTGTTAGGT
Source organism: Timema shepardi (assembly GCA_902151425.1). Classification (NCBI taxonomy): domain Eukaryota; kingdom Metazoa; phylum Arthropoda; class Insecta; order Phasmatodea; family Timematidae; genus Timema; species Timema shepardi. The sequence continues at coordinate 9,574 of CABFVX010001555.1, read as the reverse complement.
TTATCCAGTCTGCCTGTCACCACATTCAAACGATTTAATTAATTAGGCAATTCACTTCATTCTCAACCATTACTATGGCCTTATCTGCTTATAATAGCACTCTCGCTTTCGCATTGTCCATGTGTACACTAACCGCGTCTTCACAAGCCTCCCTCATATGCATGCATCTCTTTTTATGTTTACCAACCTCATATACACACACATCTTTCACGCACAAATACAGCCTCTTTTATTCTGTTCCAAACACTTTCTATATCATTAGAATGTATTTTTACATTTTATGCATGCTCTTATAAATTTAATTTTTCGCCCAGAGATCTTTCATATTGCGCTCTCACACTTTTATCCTGCACATTTTCTACTCTCACTCTTACTTAATACTCTGGTGCTGCTTCCTCAAGAAATTCTTACCTGATTCAACTAATGAGATCAATAGGAGGTGATCCGTTCCATACGGAACTCCGCGCACAGCCCTGGTATTATGTACAAAATCTCCAAGTCTCTTATCATACACCACAAAATCAATCATCATTCTCGAATCTCGCCTTTGCCCTGTATACACGTGAATATATTTGTGCTTAACCCATTTGTTTGACACAAATAAACCTTTCGCTAAACACAGACTCACTAATTCACTACCATTCTGGTTCACCCTGTCATTATCAGACCTTCCTAATATTCTCTCTGAATTCTCTCTTTGTATAACCACACATACATTCAAATCTACAAACAAGATAATTCTTTCACACCCGATTCACATGCATTCAGCACTTCATCGAGCTCATAACAAAAATCCCATCTCACATTATCGTATTCACCCTCTACTGGAGAATAACCAACATAATTCGACAAATGTATATTTTCATACGTACCTATAGAAGTCTAGATGACACCAACTCCTACCATCTCAAAAACACCTTAATTGTTAGGCTCCTTATAAAATCCCTTAATGCACCCAAACATGATTCTACTCTAGATACACTAATCACCTCAGATCAGAGAAAATTTACACCTTTGTTATCTTGATCACCTATTGGGGTGGTTTTATTATTTATCCATAACACATTTTAAGGGCAGTCTCATATGATAAAGGTCTTACTCTTTCTAAAAACCCATATAAAACATGTATTTAGAAAGTCAGGAATTTGAAAACGTCAAGCCAGCAGTTGAAATTAAGCTGTACATGCGTGTATAGGCAAAATCATTCTAGTTACTTTTAGACAGTGGTGTGGCGTAGATTATTGGAAGGGTAAGCAAAGCTATTTTAGAATGAAGTTGTGAATTATTCTCAAAAATCAAATAAACATTATTTATTATTATTAATTTCTTTTAAATCCTATATGGGCCATAGGGCCGCAACTCCAGAGAAGAAATTCGTTGACCTTGGCTAAGTTTAAGCCCACGAACATTTGGTCTTGAGGCAAGAACTTTACCCCAAGACTACCGAGGTCGATTAAACATTAATTAGCCTGGTATGAACTAAACTGAATACCCTTCTGAGTTATGTAGAACCGAAGTTATGTATGATATGTGGACTGAGTATGTAAGAACACATTGCAGGAACAGTTTTAACCAGCTCTGTCTACGCGGGAAACGCTCCACGCTACCTATCAACTTTACAAAAATATCCTAAGACAATAATCATAGCTTATGAGAAAAGGTTCATCCTAGATACAATTTGTAAACTAACAAGCTTCGGTGGCTACATAGTCTAAGGCACTAATATACACGTAGGCTGGACTACCGATGACGGGGAGACCGAGGTTCAAATTTCAGTAAGATTTGTTTTTGCAAAATTGTTTTCCACCCTTTCTCCACAAAAATGTGGGTACACTTCCTCTAAATATAGCCATATAGCATCCTTCATCCCTTAACCCATTAAAGTAATTATTACATAATCGTATAACCCAAACAAGTAGTAGGACACAGTGCTAAAAAAATGTTTTAGAAATTTATTTCATAGGTAAAAACCAAAGGTACACCATTAAGCTATTTATAGAATATTGTTAAATTACAACGTTTTCAGAGATTATTAATTAATAGATCATATATATAGTATGTTATATAGATAAAGGATGTCACAAATAAAACCGGCACCAAACGCACAGTATTTCAAAGTATGTCTTATAAATGTGCACCACCAACTACTTTGAATAGTTTCAAAATATTTACTAATCGGCGAGTGGAATTATGCTAACGGCTGGTTGCGCACATTTTGAACATATACATTGAAATCATTTGCGTTTGGGGCCAGTTTTACTAAAGCACACTCTGTATGATAAATAAATAAATACTTATATATTTTTTTAAATAACATCTTCACACAATATTTAAGTTTCCCAGTCCAAATAGAAAACAAACGTTCCTTTAAGAATGAGAAAAAAACCATTTTACTCAAATAAATTTATTTCCTAACATATTAAGTACCTATTAGGAGTAAAATTTAATTTCAATTACCAAGAGTAAGTTATTTTCTATACCGTATAAAAAGAATTTAACCTTACAGTCGTATGCCTTCATCAATTCAAGCACGCAAGAGGAAAAACCAACTTATAAATTAATACTTATCGAAAATTTTTCCAAATAAAAGAGACAAATCAGGAATAATCTTTCTACATTTTTTCACATCTCTAAAACAGACACAAATGTTATATTTAATTTGTTAATTCATTCAACTATTTGAGGAAACACACGATGTTGTGCACTGTTTAAGGGAAACTAATATGCGACGGTCCTGAAGGTAGTAACTTATTCAACAGGCTGTAAATTACTTTGCGACACGCTACTACTAACACAATATTGCACAATATGTGTAATGTGAGCTCGGCCTCTTTCTTTGGTATTCATCTTCCTCGCGCAAATGTTTGAAAGAGATTAAGAAGATAGTGAGTGGCATGGTCGAAAACAGAAAGAAAAGGAGATTATACACATACATACAGGTTGATAGGGATTAAAAATTGTCATTAAAATAAAATGTAATAAGAAAGAAAGAGGTATAAGAAAGTAAAACAAAGATAAATAGATTTGATCTTTAGTTGGCATGTACCCCTCGTTTACCCAGAAAGGATGTAAGCTTACCTTGCATGGTTCAACTATGCTGCAGCTTATAAGATAGAGTCATAGTGTAATAAGTTAAGGTAAGACTGCTACCTTTCAGGTTATACGTAGAGTACAAAAACTACAAAGATTAAGAGTGATTAATGAACAGGTACGCTCCTTTACTCGTTGAGGTAGAAAACTTACTTTTCTTGATGCCACTATCATTAATATTATAAAATGATGTAACTGCAGGGCATCCAAACAAGAGACTACTGATACCTCTCAAGGTATGAGCAATACCTATGCTAAAGTAATAAATATGAGGGTAGTTAATTTACAAGTGTCAGCGTGATATAAAAATATATATTAGAGATATTTAGAATGAATGAGATTAGTAAACACGTAGAAGGAAGATAACAGAAATACATTTTAAAAAGTATTTAAAAGGCAGGAGATATAGAGACTGACAAATATAGTGGAGACTAATAAAAATGGAGATTAATTGGCAGGCCAAGGACTATAAAGAATAAGGGAAATTAAAGTATTAATATAATATAGACTAAGACAGGGAGGTTAATTAATAGCTACAAGGAAAGACTTGAGACAGAAAACCTTTCAAAAAGATAGACTGTAATTGAGATAAGCTACGGATAAATTGTAAGTAGATAATTATGATTTTTAATTCATAAGTACAAGGGCGGAAATAAATAGTTTAATGATATTGATAGAATAGCACAACTGTAATAAAGGGACTAATAAAGTGCACGTAGCTGGAATACATGAATATAAACCTTCATTTTAATCAATGATTTTAACACGCGTTATTGACGACTTTTCTATAATTGGTGGAGTAAGATGAACTCATTATACCAACATTTAACTTAGGATAAAATTGGAAGCCTTTTTATTATAAAACACACCTCAAATACCACTAAACCGGATTCTAGCTTGAGTGCTTGCCATCTGAATTAGAGTAGAGAATATTAGTGGAGCTCTGAGATACCTTTGGCAGGAATTCCGTTACATATACTTCAATTCGTTTGAGTTAACGAAATCACTATGGATATGTTCCAGATGGAGATATAAATAGTGACTGATATGGTCCAATCCAATCAAACTATATATGTAAATATTAGCATATGAACAGTTTTAAAGCAGAAATAAGGCCAGGGATGGAAATGGACAGGTGTAGAGTTTAAGAGAAAAAATAATTATATTAGAAATAAACATTAGATTTGTTTGTAAATATATAGGGATAAAAGAGGAGAGGAAATCATTTGCTCCATAGTGAAATGGAGATGGAACATTAATACAGCTTATCATTAATAAAGAGATATCAGTATTTTATTCTTAGAGATAGAAAGAAGTATGGCATATTGTTAGAAAGAGAAAATTAGACGAGTTACTCTGGTAGAAATAAGTGAATTGTATCACAGGAGGAAACACAAATGTGAATAAATAGAAAAAGAAACATCATCTAGAGGAAAATATAAAAATGACAATGTATAGGACAAACCAGTATTGGTTAAAAAAAAGTGTTGATACAATAGCATTTAGCATTAGATATCTCTGAAAAGAAAGAATATTTGGCAAGTTCTTTCTGTTAGCATGGAAATATTTAGAATAGTTAAATTATTATTAGTATTTCATTCCGTTTATAATTCAGCCCTTCCTGTCTTACCCTGCCCCGTTATTGAAACGAGTGTGCCCTTGTATCCTTGCCACATTACAGCCATGGATGTTGATAGTGCTATAAAAAAATTAGTTCTTCTAGATGTGCGGGTATAAATAGAATTCCAAGTTTTATTGTTAAGGGCTGTGCTAGCGTTTTTAGCCCTTTGTTAGCCTACGTCTTTAACATTAGCCTGTCAAATGAAACTTTTCCTCTTACATGGAAACAATCTGTAGTCATACCTATTTATAAAAAAGGGAAAAAAACAGAAACTTATAATTATAGACCAATTTCCCTCTTAAACACTTTCTCCAAAGTATTCGAGAAAATTATACATCAGCATACTTTCCACCCCTTTAAAAATAAACTTTCAGATAATCTACATGGCCTTATAAAAAATAAATCTACTGTCACTAATTTAGTAGAATTTCTTGGGCATGTTGCCCCTCAAATCTTTGCCCAAGGTCAGGTTGATGCTATTTATTTTGACCAAAGTAAGGCATTTGACTTATGTCAGCATAGTATTATTCTCTCTAAGCTTGGTAATTTTGGCCTTTCTCACTCTTGTGTAAATTGGTTCAGCAGTTATTTGCATGAAAGAGCATTCCCTATTAAAATTTATTCACACACCTCAAATACATTTTTAGCCCCCTGGGGTATATTACAGAGTTCTAATTTAGGTCCTCTTCTCTTTAATGATTTATCGATGACATTGGTAAATATTTGAACTCATTGCTGTTGATGTGAAATTATTTAAAATGATAAAATCTATTGCAGATTGTATAGAGCTAAAACAATTATGTAAATGCTATTCTAAAATGGTATTTTGAAAATGGAATGTCTATTAATAAATCTAAGACCAACTCTATAACTTTTACTAGGAAAACTATACCTTTCTTTTTTACTTATAAATTGGGCAATGAAAACATAGTTCGCATCCTTTATATTAATGATCTTGGTGTTCTTCTGGATAACAAACTTTTTTCCCCTATCTTGTTGACCATGTAATTTCCCAGTCATTGAAATAACTTGGACTTATTAAATTTATTACGTCATCATTTATGTTTGTACTACGCCCTGGTTAAATCTAAGTTAGAATATGCTACTGTTGCTTGGAATTACATTACCTTAACTGACTCTCTTAGGTTGGAAAACGCCCAAAGAAAATTTGTCGCTGCGTGCTATGATACATACTTTAGTAACCGAATTTATTATGATTATGACAGAATTCGAAACCTCTTAGGGCTCCAAACTCTCTTCTCGCGTGGACTTTATTGTGATGCCCTTTTCGTTTTGAAAATCTACTCTAACTACTCTTTAGTTTTTTGTTATTATTGCTATTATTTTTATTATCATCATTATTAATTACTTTTTTTGTAACTATTAATCATTATATAACATAATTTAACCATTTTTGTTTATCTTTTTTTTCTCGTGTAAATATAGGTTTATGTATTTGTAAGGTACTTGTGTACTTTCAGTGCTGGCCAGTTACAGGGCTTACGACTGTTGGCCAGCACTATAATAAAGGAAATTGAAATTGAACTGAAATTATTATTATTATTATTAAAATGGTCACACATGTATTTACTAGAAAGGTAAGCTCTCACGATTTTATTTTAGTATAAAATACCTTTAAAATTTTATATAGATCAAATAAAAATTCATAGTAAATAATTTTTTTATTTTCTCATATCAAAAGAAGGTATTGCAATGAATCTCGAGATTATTATTAATCTTTACGTTTTATATGAATCCGAACCCAAAAAAGTGAATTTTACAATTTGGTATGTTTCCATGTTTGTTTGTCCCTGGCCACGGATCCAAAACGGTTAGAGAGGTTTTGCTAAAACTTACATTTAGAAATTATAAGAATATACCTGGTGATTTTTTTTAGTTTGGCCCTATCCCTCAAGAAAATGGTAGTTTACAGATGACTGATTTTTTTAATTCTAACTATTTTTTAAATATCTTTAACAGTTGTTCAAAATAAATTCCTAGGATTTGTTCGATACTAAAACTAGCACTATATCATTGGTTTTGGGCAAAAATGCATTTAAGGGTAACTAACTGGTATAATTTTTTTGAAAATTCTAAACATTTCAAAAATATCTATTACGATTTTGTTCAAAGTGTTTATATGGAGATTGTGTAGTATGACTAATAATATTGTAGAATTTTCTTGGAGGGGTGACACACTCTTTTATGGGTAGTTTTCTGACTACAGATTTTCAAAAACTTGAAATATTTATCAAATGACTAATGATTTTGTTTAAAATGGGTATATTGAGAGTGTTTGACATAACAAATAACACTGTTTGCTGGTTTTTATGATAAAAAATCATTTACGGGTAACTTACTGATGACTAATTTTTTCAAAACTTGAAATATATTAAAAATGGTCCTTTAGATTTGGTTCCAAAGGGGGATATTGAGAGGGTCTACTTTACAAATAACACTATTTAGTTGTTTTAGGGGTAAAAACTTATTTATGGGTCGTTTGCTGATAAAGGATTTTTAAAAACCACTTGTATAGTAGCCCTAACGATTTGATTTCAAATCGATGTATAGAGAATGTTTGTTATGAAAAGTTGCATTGTATACTTGTTTCTTGAGTAAAATCTCATTTAAGGGTAGTTTACAACAGACTGATTTCTTAAAAATTTGAAATATTTTAAAAATGGCTCTAATGATTTGGTTACAAATGGCTCTATTAGGCGTGTTTGACGTGAGGAAAAACATTGTGTACTGGTTTTTAGGGTAAATTTTTAAAGGCTAGCTTACCGATAAAAATTTTAACTATTTTAAAAATGGCTTTAATTTTGTATTTAAAGATACTATCCAGGGAGCTGTTACTCTTATAATTAACATTGAATACTTTGTTTTTGGGATAGTATTTAACTGAAAACTTATTTTTGTAAATTTGAATTTTGGAAATATCCATAGCGATAATGTTCAACAGAAATATCGGGGACATATTTTATATGATCATGGATATTGTTTATATATTTTTCTAAAATAAAAAAATAATTTAAGGGTAGTTTATTTGCGAAAACCTATAGAAAATATGATTATTTTTTAAATTGTGCTTAAAAATTGAGTTTCAAAGGAGTATCTTCACGATAGATAAGAATAAGTTTTTATTTTTTAAATTTACAAAAATTTGAGAGTGGTTTGCAATTTCTTTTTCTGAAATTTTGAATTTGTTAAACATGTATCGAACGGCTTGGTTTTACTGTTTATAAATTGTTTGTTTGTATTGTGACTACCAAGATTATGTACTTATTTTATGAGTAAGACTTTTTTAAGGATATTTTACTAAAAACCTATTTTTGAACATTTTCTTTGGAGCCATAATATACAACATGAGAAAGTTAGTGTGATTGAGTCGTACGATTTATTTTTATTTCACGCCTCAAATATTATATCGTATTTTTGTAGACTTATTTTCCTAACAAGAGATACACATACCACATTGCATTCTTCAAACCTGTTTTTATCCATATGAATAAAATCTAATTGTAACTTATTTCACACAAAGTGTATTGCTTACTTGACTTTAAAATGTCCCAAGGGTATTGACTACTCGGATGGTTGTTGAAAACTATTTGCTAGATATCACTCCAACACATTTTTACCTAAAATCTATTCAGAAATAAAAATAAAAATCGCAGTTTAAAGGTTGTTTGCATCGCACTTTTTTTTAAAGTGTCTTTCTCTTCTTGACCTTGAGCGCTTTACTTTTTTGAGTAGTGTTATGCGCATAAAGAATCGCTCAGTAGTAAACTGTCTTTGTTCCCTTCGTATTCTTTCTAAAACTTCAGGCTCGAAGAGGAATAACGTCAAGTGGCTCATTTGTATGATTGTCCATGAATACCCCGATCCTATTTTGGATTAGGAAAAAACAAATCAGTGGCTAGTTAAAAACAGATCTAAGAATATTTATTCTTTACTTTTTTAATATTTGGGAATGAGTGCTCTTATCAGGAAAGATTTCAAAAATTAAGTTGAAAGGGCAATAATTCTGGAAAAGACAGCTTCATTCGATGTTTATAAACTCACCGGATGAGTTTTCACAAGATATGTGTTTCGTTGTGATACGATGATCCTTTAGATTGATTTTTATGGTCGAGCTTGTATTGATAAAACCTGCAGGTTTTGTTTTAATTCTTTTTATCAAAATAAATTTGTCTTTTCCTTATTTAGATTATTAGAATATTGATGCTTTGTTGCTAAAAAGCTATTGTGTTTTGTTTGCAACAGCCACTTTAACAATTACGGGCATTAGCACTAGTATGTAAATTTAAACAAATATATCTCTCATGTGTAGTAAAAACACCTATACAAATAAAATTACTTACTATATTTATAAAATATTCGTATATCTAATACCAAATACTAACTAGGACCACTGAACTAAATACAGAAAGAACGTAATCACACCATGCACCATTTATAAAAAAAATCAAATATCCTCTCTTTTTTTGGGCTAAGTTCTAGAATTTATTTTCCAACTTCTTTTAAAATTCCCCAAATAGTATAGTGGAATGCTATCAACGTTTAGGGGCTAACATTTTTATTAAGTTTATGTTCTCTACACTCATCTATTATTCAAACTTTCATCAACAGTCACAACTAATTCCATTTATCATCTTGAAAGACATAATATCCCAGGGCTTCTTTTACTTTCTTCCACCTGGCCAAACCTGTAAAGATTTGGACTAAACCAAATTTTATAATAAATTAAATGTATAATGTTAACTGTGGTTTTGATTTTGTCAAATCTGTTGTTTTTTTTACTAAATCAACTATGGAAATCCAAACCATAATACTGGTTATGTCATCTGCAAATATTATTAATAA
>CABFVX010001554.1:141450-151982 GCA_902151425.1 Timema shepardi | reverse complement strand
TGTCCTCTGCCTCCTCCTTGAACTCCCAGAATTCTCTTCTTTCCTTCAAGTCATCCAATATCAAATAAAAGTATGGTTGTGGTTTTAATTTAATATTATACATTAAATACTTTACGAATACAAACTAATTGATGACAACAAATAATGAAAAATAGAATACCATATCACAAGGAAAATTAAATATACCTACAATATTCTTACATTTAATTTAAATGTTACAAAAAAAAATGTTCATTTTGTTAGTAATTTGAAACATGTAAATACAATACTTTTATAATAAAAAATTAACTGTAAAATAAAGAGGCACCGGCGAGACGAGATGAGAAGTGTTTCCACTCAGTACTTACGTCTTTATTACTTAAATTATAGAGAAGTATTTACCAACAACGAAGGCTAGAGCACTAAATACAAAGTAGATAATAACAAAGACAAGGCACTGCAGTTGACAAATTAATTATGGAAATACAGTTTGAAAACCTCTTATTTTGGTTATCAGCGTGGTTTATATGGGCATCACGATCTTCCCCCTCCTCGTCGGGTGTATTGGCAATATAAGTGGCGTGGCGTGGCGTGCAGTGTTCGCAGGGCCAGCACAGATGGCTTAAACTTTATCTGTGTGTGCCATCATCCGCAGTAGAACACTCAATGGCCAGGTTTAATGTAAAAATATATTATAATGTGAGAAGTGTGTGTAATGAAGTGCCTACGTATGATTGATAAAATACAGACCAAGTGTGACAGAACCCCTATCACAAGTACAGTTTTACCAAGCTATGCTTACCCTGGAAACACTCCACGACACAGCACGACACTGAAAAACTCATACATATATATACATACATACATACATACATACATATATACATATATACATACATACATATACATACATACGTACTATACATACATACATACATACATACATACATACATACATACATACATACATACATACATACATACATACATACATACGTACATACATCCATACATACGTACATACATTCATACATACATACATACGTACATACATACATACGTACATACATACATACGTACATACATACATACATACGTACGTACATATATACATACATACATACATACATACATACGTACATACATACATACATACGTACATACATACATACGTACATACATACATACATACGTACATACATCCATACATCCGTACATACATACATACATACATACATATATACATATATACATACATACATACATACATACATACGTACATACATACGTACATATATACATACATACGTACATACATACGTACATACATACATACATACGTACATACATACATACATACATACATACATATATACATACATACGTACTATACATACATACATACATACATACATACATACATACATACATACATACATACATACATACATACATACGTACATACGTACATACATCCATCCATACATACATACATACATACATACATTCATACATACGTACGTACGCGAGCACTTGGCATCCGGCTGGTTAGTGCCGCTCCACCTGGGAGTAAATCACTAGGGAATTTGTAAAGTTCGGTTGTTTCCAGTTGCTTTACAAATAATTCTTTACGTAAATGATAAAGAGCCAATACATTCTCCCATCAAGTTATCTCATATAACTTCCAACTATCTTTAACATGCCACAATCGATTTGTGGCGCACGGCCTTACTTCCCCTCCAAAGGAAGTTGTGCTACGGATTTTCATTGCATGATACAAATCCATTGACTTCGGCTTAGTTTTGAATCCACGATCATCGGGCCATTGGGAGAGCAATTTAAACCTAGAACCACTGAGGTTGCATTGACTAAACAATATCTAAGTACCCACTCTCGGTGGCGTAGTTGGCTAACGCGCTTGTCGTGTTGAGCTCAACTGCCGAGGACGGGGAGATCGAGGTTCGAATCTCGGTCGGGTAAACTTGGGCAAGGCTTTTCCTAAATGGTTTTCCACTCTTCCTCCACGCAAATGCGAGTTCACTTCCTCTAATTCAACCTTCCCAGTTCCTAATCCAATAGCGTAGTTAGTACTTAAAGCGTATAACCCGAACGGGTAGTAAGACGCGGTGCTAAATATTATTATAATATCTAAGTATAAAGTTTGAACAGAATTCATCAAACAATTTTGGCTCTAGCTGCGGAAATAGAGAGTAGACATTACTGTGTTCCATATTTTTTTTATCAAGTGCACAACATAAAATTTCAATATTCTGGATAATCTCGAGGCTCAAATTTGTTATGTCTATATATATGAAAAATTAAAAGTGAGATGGTTAAAACTTTAAATGTATTCCAGAACGTAAAAAATGAAACTATTAACAACCTCTTCTCGCCTGCTTATAATAATTACAACATAAGCCTATTCATTATTACCATGTTGATAAAGCTACTCAAGCTATTATTCTCGTGTTGGGTGTAGCGCCCTTCTGGTCAACTGTTTAAATTACAGTAATTTTCTTTTTTACAAGGCACACGCTAGCAAATTACACCAACGTACAGGTTGAAGTTTCTCTTGTTATGCGCGTGAACTCCATTCGTGTTCAAACTAGACCCCCTTTGCTTGGGTTAATGATTTTTAAGTATATACCAAGACATCTTGTGAATGTGGGGAATGCCAGGCCTCCACCATGGTTCGGATCCCACGTTAAACTGTAGGTCCTCCATTTCATCTCATTCACCCTATCATTACACATTAGCGTAAGTGCGTATAACCCGAACGGGTAGTAAGACGCGGTGCTAATAATAATAATAATAATTTAAGTATATAGGCCTATTTATTGTATTTTTATTTAAGTTAGTGTATTTTGATGGACACTTACTAAACACATGAGCTGTAGTTATATTGCTTTAACTTTTAACTTTGTTCTTAAAGGTCTTAGATGTATCTTCTGCTGAGTGTATCTAATTTTCTATTCAGGTGAATATTATCGTAAGTCCTTAAACTTCATTCATACTTCAACTTCAACTTCAACTTCAACTATTCCACTTACATCATAGATAAGATACTGATATTTAACACACTGATGCTTAAACAAATTAAAATTAAAAATCGATTAAAAATTATACCTTCATTGGTAGGCATGCAGATGAAGGCATCAGTCTAGTCTTGTTGTAGTTTGTCGGTGAGAGTCAGTCTAATCCTAGAAGAGTGTACTAAAGGGGCCTTTCCTAAGCACCCCCACCCACCCATTTCCCTTCAATATAGCTAAGCTACCTCTGAATTCTACCCTATTCATTCCTACACCATCACAAGGACGTGTGTTAGGTTGTGAAAATAATAATTCTCAAACATTTTCTAACTGGCAATAACTTGCACACCATTTTTCATTGCTCGTCGAGGATATCTGCATATTTACATTAATTGGGTAGGGATATCCAAGGTTAAAATTTAAATTAAATGTAACGTCATTTGCATTTGCGTGAAAGGAGAGTCTTAGGTCAGTTGAAAAATACCTTCACTACACCTTGTTGGTGTTCTAAACTCTAAATTCCTGTCACCAGTGAATCTAATCAGATGAGGTTTACTCCTTGACCCAAGTGTTTACCTATGCGGGTAGTATACACCAACTTAACTACGAATTAACATATCTGAGAGCTAGATAAAGTAACAAGATTTATTTCCATGTATTCATACTTCAAGTCATGGAATCTGCAGTTATAACTTTTGATAGATACTATCAATATTTACAAAATAACACTAGTAATATAGTAAAATGATATCAATGTTGACCCTAAAAAAAGTGTTTGAATTTGTGAAAGGTTGTCCAAATGTCCATTCTAAAGAAAATCAATATATACTTTCTTCAGCTACATTATTATTATTATTGTGCAGGATATTTATTGTACTAGTTGAATCCTCATAGGGCAGTCTTGAGCAATTATTTAGGGTGTTCAGACGTTACTTTTGAGATATGTTGTCATTTAAAAAAGTGTGTGGTTTATTATAGTACACTTTTGACAAAATTCAGTTTGCTACGCTCCTGAAAAAAAATGTAAACCCTCGAAAAAATCCTGGAATTTGGTGTGACAGGAAAAAGTCAGGAATAAGACATGATTTTTTTTAAAGTCACTGGAAACTTTAGATATTGTAACAAGATTAGAGTCTGGCAGCGGGACCGGCGCGTTCCCGTTGTTGTCCCTTGTATCTGCGCTCCTTGTTCTCTCTGTCTCCCTCCTTGTCTAGCATGTAGGTAGCGACCTTATCGCTTGACTGGGGGATTAGAGGGGCCGAGGGAGTGTGGGGGGGAGGACGGAGACTCATCTAGAGGGGTCTGGATCCTTTTTATTCTAGAAGTGGATGATTCCAGACCCTCAGCTCTCACCACCCCTATAAATACAAGCTCAGCGGTAGCCTCAGGGCAGTTCTTGGCTCGCGACTGAAGAGTCCGGGAGTTCGTGTGGCGCGTGCCGCGGTAGTGTGTACGGCATGGGAGTGGACCGGCGTGTCCAGTGAGCGGACCTGCGTGTCCAGTGAGTGGACCTGCGAGTCCAGTGTTCGTGTATTGCGGGTCATCGCCGTGTATCGTGCGTGAGACAAGTGACTTTTGTTATCCTTTTAGAATACTGTGTTAATGAACATTTTTGTGACTGTCTTTTAAATATTTGAATAGTTATTAGGTGTTTTATAGTTGTTAATTTGTTTATTTAATTTACTTATATTTTTATGTGTTCTATTAGTTTATTAATTTACAGACTTGATTAAGACTCGTTTTATTTTATTTTATGACTTGTTTAGTTGTAATTAGTTTATATGTACAGTTAATCGGTGTGTGTACATAGTGATAATTTTAATAATTAAAACTTTGAATATTCCGCGGGCATTTTCATTCGTGTTTGGTCGGCAGCATACCCCAATATCCTTAAAAGAACTCGTGGTTCACACGTCCACGTGTGAACGGCCTGTGACCCTCCCAGGTCTCGTGCGCCCCCCCACGTTACAATATGTTTGCATTGATTTACAAAGTACGAGGGAGCATGAGCCTAATGTAAACTATTAGCTCCAATTCATGGGATTTTTAGAAGGGCCTTGGTATAGGCCTATGTCTTTCATAATTCTTACATCAACAATAAAATAAAAACATATTTCGATTAAAGTGACTTACTTAGTTATAGCTTTGCGTATAGAATACTAATAAATTGTAGATTATTTTGGTTCGATAAACCTAGAAAAACCAGGGAATCTCAAAATTTAAAATAATATCAAGCCTAGTGTTGGCAATTCCACAGCAATAAATATATCCAATTTTCCACGAGTTTCTCCCAACGGCAATCTTACGTACGGACCTATATTTGTGTGAGGTCCACCTTAGATTGCATCTAGTGTACGAAGTTTTGAAGTTCTCCGGGGTTGACGTCGGCACGACGGATAGCGTCCAACACTGATAAGGGGTGTGACGTCGTCAATTTAGACGCGTTAGACGTCCGCTCGGGTAGCAAACAACACGATGACATCTCCTCGACTAAACTACCCTCGTCTTGCGCCACCAACTTGTTGACTGGTCGGACAGCTATATAAGCCCCCCTACCCTCCACCCTCCCCCGCACCAAAACCCGGTTGAAAGTTTATAAAGTCTACCTTGTGACGGTGGCGTGACTGGGCGATGCCAAACAATGCCCGGTCAGGAAAGAGGAAGTAGAGTTTGCGGGGGGTAAGGTGTTGGGTGGGGTTGAAGGTGTTGTGTCTTATCTCACGGTATACATCGCCCTGCCGGCAGTTTAGCTGTTTCTGCTGTTTTACCTGCTGGAAGCAGTCACCTCTCTCTCAGCGAAATGTTGAAGGACCGGCTTCAAGGTGTTGTCGAAAGCTACATCATCAGTTTACAAGGCTAGAAAAGGGAGTAACACGTCTGATAGCCTCGGTAAAGATCGTTTCAACTTCACGCTATGACCTAACTGTTATGATATACCTCAGCTGTAACTTATTATTATTATTAGCGCCGCGTCTTACCACCCGTTCGGGTTATACACTAAAGTACTAATTACCCTAATGGTCTAGGAATTGGTTTACTATATAGAAAGTTAACCCGCATTTTCGTGGTGAGAGAGTGGAAAACCATTTAGAATAAAAAAAAACAGTTCGCCCGAGTGAGATTTGAACCACAATCGTCCCATCCTCGGCTGTCTGGCTTAACACGAAACTAGTGCGTTAGCCAACTACGCCACCGACGAGGGTTCTTATATTATTATTAATTCCTTAAGCTCCCGATGTGGAATCTAGGGTCATCCACAAAGCTTCGCTACTAAAGTTATTCCTTGTTGCAGTTTCTGTGACATATTAACTTCAGGTAGACCGGGTTATCAGCACCCCCTTCTCACCCCGTCCCAAATACGGCTGGAAAGGTACTTTTACATACCTTCTAGGGTTCTTTCACGTGTCAAAATCGACATGGGGACCGATGGCTTTACTCCTCCTCCGAAAGTAGTTGAGCTACGGATTTTTATCGCTCAGTAAAAAATCCGTCGGCCTCGGCTTGGTATCAACTCAAAAACATCAGGTCGTACGGCTCCTTTCACACGTTCCGATTTCGCCATCGGCCAGGAAATAGTCGACCCGCAAACGGGTAGTAGTCGGATTGAACCTTAACTGCTGTTCGATCTCGGTTGGGCACCACAAGGCAGGCGTTAAATTTTTTTTAAATGGGCATGTTTACACAGGACGGTATTTTGTCGTCCGAGCGAACACACGTGATGTTTAGTTGGCTGTCGAGTTTCTTATGCAAATGAATGATATCGATGTAACTCCTAAATTACTCATTTCTCTGGTTGAATCACGGCCTGGGTTGTGGGATAAAACTTTAGAAAGTTATAACGACAGGAACAAGACAAACAACGCGTGGAGAGAAGTTTGTGTTTGCTCTGTAAATGTGGTTTCAAGCGTTCATGCAACTCACCGAGGGACGAAATAGACACCCGGAAATAATTTAAAAAAAACTTATTTTGGTCTTCTCTTTATTCCCCCAAAAAGTATGTTTAAGGTCCCCGAGTACTTCCCTATTCTGAAGTATCAGGTGAACCCAATGAAATCTTATTCTACGTTTATTTCTATGATGACGATTTAAAAATAGCATCGCTATAATCATGTTGCGCACCATTGCGAGTGATAAATACAATACAATCTATATCACCCGCCTGGCCAGAATCGGAGTAAAATAGGATAGTTATTATCTTTACTTAATTGTTGGACGGTTTGTGAACGCATGAAAAGAGCCTAAGGTGAGTACTTTACAGCAAGACCACCGAGGTCGACTTTCTTACTTATATTTTCTCACTAAAGCAATAATGATGCACCCGCCTCGGTGGAGTAGTTGGCTAACGCGCTTGTCGTGTTGAAGCTCGACTGCTAAGGACGGGGAGATCGAGGTTCGAATCTCGGTCGGGTGAACTGGGGGTGGTTTTTCCTAAATGGTTTTCCACTCTCCCTCCACGCAAATGCGGGTTCACTTCCTCTAATTCAACCTTCCTAATTCCTAATCCATTAGCGTAATTAGTACTTAAAGCGTATAACCCGAACGGGTAGTAAGACGCGGTGCTAAATATTATTATTATTTTTATTAATAATGATGCACCCACAATATTGTAATTCAGGACTTAATTATATGTCTAGCTCATTTTTGAACAAAGCAGCAGGAAGTTTTAATCGAGCTTCAAGAGTGTTGGTTTAAAAATATTACCTTACAAAACATAAATTAGCAAGAAAAATACATCAACTACAAGCACATTCTTGTTTCTTTTGATACCAATCTGATACCGAGGTGTAGGCCTAAGGGTAAAAAGGTATAATCGAAATATCCAAAATCTCGAAATGGTTCCATCATGATTAAATCAACTCTCATTACACCTTGTTGATATTTAATCCCTGTAATCCTGTATCCCTGTAATCACTAGTAAATCAGACTACTAGACGAGCGTCGGTGACCTGGCGGTCTAGGGGTAAGGTGTCAGACTTCTGTGCTGGAGGCCGGGGTTCAATCCTCAGTCCTGGCACAAATTTATCTGATCACCAAACCCTTCCTTCACCTCTGACAATACATCTTGTGAATGTGGGGAATGCCAGGCCTCCACCGTGGTTCGGATTCCACGTTAAACTGTAGGTCCTTCATTTCATCTCACATCACCCTACCATTACACATTAGCGTATGTGCGTATAACCCGAACGGGTAGTAAGACGCGGTGCTAATAATAATAATAATAATAATACTAGACGAGCGATCTTAACGTTTAGTCTGTGTGTCCACCGATGTCTGTAACATCGCCGTGGGCACGTGGTTGAAGTGTCGAAATCATCTTGTCTAGTTTTCTTGGGATGGAGATATCGAAGTTAGAATCCCTGTAGAGTGTACCGAGTGTGTATGGTCCTAAATGGTTCCCTACCTTCCGACCCTGAAACTGAGTACATTTCCTTTAAAACTCCACCTTTCTGCGTCCTATCACATAGACTTGTTTATCACTATACATACGTGTAGCCCAAACGGGCTGCAAGCGATGTAGCATATAGGTCCTCACACACGTTCCGTGTTCAACAAAGTCCGGCCACATCAGTGATCACGTGATTCAATACTTGGGGCTTTTAATAGACGCGAGGGACCACGGTTTGAATCTTGACCAAGATCACTTGTAAAAAAATGGGAGGGGGGATTTATCATCGTGGTTTCACCATGCTAATGTAAGGGAACTTCCTATACAATACTTTACTTTATATGTTACTAAGCCGTTAAGGGCGCCACCTTACTTGAAGGTAAATATTCTCACGTAACGGTATTTATTTTACGGGATTGACAGCTCTTACGCTTCAAAACTACTAAAATAGATCTCGCTTATCAAAACAATTGCCTGTTGTAACCCGGCTAAAGATTATGAGTCATTTGAGTCTGGTAAGGTTAGATCTACCTTTCAAGTCATTTACTTTGAGCACAGAATTTTGCCATTTCACGGTAAATTTCGTTGAAAATGATCTTATTTCACCGTTTCATGGTTGTTGTTTTTTAACTTAAACACTTGAAATTTTAAGGTTTTTAATGCTTCAGGGAAATTTTGTTTACCTTTCAACGCTTTTTTTTTTATCTTATTTTGATAACTAAACATTTATTTAAAAACGTGGTATTTCTGTATGCTTGCAACACGCCTCGGTAGGTGGACCCCTGAATAGCCCGTGTGTTAAATAATAATAATAATAATTATTATTATTATTATTATTTTTAACACCGAGACTTAGTTCCCGTTAAGGTTATACTCTTAAGTATTAATTACACTACTGGGTTAGGAATTGGGAATGTTGAAATATAGAGGACGTGAACCCATATTTTCGCGGAGGGAGAGTGTAAAACCATTTAGAAAAAAACCCATCCCAAGTTCACTCCCTGTGAGATTCGATACTAGATCTCCCCGTCCTCGGCAGTCTAGCTTAACACGAATCTAGAGCGTTAGTTAGCTACGCCACAGAGGCGGGTCATGTGTTAAATGTGCTCGCCAAATAACCAACGGGTGAAGGCTCTATATTTTATCGCAACACTGCGTACACAGTTTTGATGCATGCCGGGACTTTTAGCAGAGTGCGCATCTATCGCCCGTTACACGCCATCGCGGACCTAGTGCAACAATATATAAAGCGAGGAAAGGGTTTCGAAGTTGAATAGAATTAAAATATAACGCTCGATTTGACGTTTGTGAGTTCCACTTTGTGTCGCTTGTAGGTACTTTGTCGCTTCTGCGCGGCGGGGATACAGTATAGTAGCTCTCATTTCCGCTACGCTTCTTCCTAGTGATGTGCTTATATTATGTGTGCTTGTAACAACTGCGCTTTCACAGTGGGAGCTCCCTCCCAAACGGACAAATTGGACGAGAGGAGGTGAAGAAGGAAGGATATAATCACAAGTTACGTTCAGTCGTCGCTTGAACATTATTTTTCATTAAATATCAGTTTGGGAGTATGCTAGTGCGCTCTACTGGAATCTCATCCGAGAATGAATCAAACCCCTTCCCCCTTCCCCACATCGATGGTGACGTGGTCTAAGGTTCCAGACTTCCCCTATATTTGAAATTTACGGTTACGATAAGGTGCAGTGGGGTTTTCACCTTTCCCTTCCTCCGCGTTAAAAAGTAGGTTCAAATATTCTAAATCACTTCAACTTAGAATAATCCTTGTGATACCCGCATCAGTTGAGCACGTAGAATAAATGTCAAGCTAGTCTAGTTTTTTTTTAGCACCGCGTCTTACTACCCGTTCGGGCTATACGCTTTAAGTACTAATTACTCTAATGGATTATGAATTGGGAAGGTTGAATTAGAGGAAGTGAGCCCGCATTCGCGTGGAGGGAGAGTGGAAAACCATTTAGGGAAAACCACCCCCAGTTCACCCGACCGAGATTCGAACCTCGATCACCCCGTCCTCAGCAGTCAAGCTCAACACGACAAGCGCGTTAGCCAACTACGCCACCGAGGCGGGTCTAGTCTAGTTAAATATTGATGGGGAGGTCGGTGTATACGGAGGGTGATTT
>CABFVX010001554.1:126292-139502 GCA_902151425.1 Timema shepardi | reverse complement strand
GTCGATCGTTGATCGTAGAATAGTCAATTATTGCACGCTTGCACAGCCATTATATAGGGATTTCGTTGTTATGGTGGGGATACAAAAACACACGCGGTGACGTCACGATGCCTGCAAAAAGTCACGTAGATCCTTGTTGATGTTGTTGATAGTTGTTCCATCGGAAAATCAGCAACCTATCCAATCACCCGATGTTTTGAAGGAGGTTATTCTTCCCTCCGTCAGAGGTCAGCTACGTAAGTATCTTCTACCAGGCGTTGGTCGTTCATGTCCCATTACTTGCTAGTCCATTTCGAGCGTCGGAACGAGTTGTTGATACACCGGACCTCTCTTGCCCCAGTCGCCGGTCTTGGATTCCCGTGCGTCGTCCAGCCTAGCAGGATTCTATTGAAAGCAGATTCATATTGTAAGTACTTAAACAGATTATTTATTACATTGATATGGGTTGAGTTGTGAAACATATTGTCCAGCATTGTTATATTATGTCTTCTTAGCCTACAAGAACTAAAACAACGAAAAATACTATTGTAGGGATCCTAAATTTAATTGAATATATTGGAGCGGGTAGTATGATTTGATGCGATACATCCATTTACGTCAGTATGGGGCATGGCCCAGTTGTAAAATTATACGACGTAATGTTACACTTGGGAAGGCTAAAATTTTTTTAAACCTAAATGTATACCTGCACTTAAATATTTTAGCTCCCCACTGTTAGAGGGAAGGTCTCAATATAACAGCTGATACATTTTTCAGTCATACCGGGAATTGAACACGGGTCATTTAGTAACAGGCGGACGCGCTCCTCATTGGATGGGACATAACTCTCTTATTCCTGGAATAAATATTTATAATTACTATCGGAAGCTGGCACGAATTTAATTGGCCTTGTAACTATACTAATTATTATTTTGTAAAATGTTAATGTGGCTATCACCATATTGAAAACAATAATATAGAACTAATATAGATGTTTTAAAAATGTGGTTGCAAACTAAACAGAATAACTATTTTAAGCATCTCTCGCTCTTCTATACATGTATATATATATATATATGTATTCATCTGTAAATAAATAAATAAATAAATAAATATAAAAATAAAATTTCGTGTGTGGTTCAATTGACCCACATTAAAATAAACGCTTAAAATCATGGAATAAAAAACAAGTTTGTTAATAATAATAGTAATAATAATAACCCTTAGCACCGCGTCTTATTACCCGATAAGTGTTATTTACGCTAATGGATTAGGAATTGGGAAGGTGGACCCGCATTCGCGTGAAGGGATAGCCGTAAACAATTTAGGAAAACCCACTCCCAGTTCACCCGAGAGAGATTTGAACCTTGATCTCCCCACTCTCGGCAGACTAGCTTAACACAACTCAAGCGCGTTAGCTAACTGCACCACCGAGGCGGGTTTGTGTTAATAAATTGATACGTTCACCTGCACATTAAATTGCATTTATTCTCTGAACAAATATTGTATTGCTATTATAAACCATTCAAATGATAATTTGCGTATTATATATTTTCAAAGAATGTTTTTAAATACGTCTATATTTGTTTGGAACTATCAACACAAAAAAACATGCTATTGACATAGCTATACATTTTCAACTGAATATATTTAACAGCTTAAAAACTGTCAAATTTTTTTTATAAAAAAATAGTAGGGTGATTCACCTACAATTTATTAGAACCATATGGGCCACAACAAACTCGTTAAGTCACCAAAATAATATACAGCGCTTGCTATGATATATTTGTGTGTATTTTTTTAAACTATTGACTACAAGCGTTCTTCATATTTTGTCTGTGCACATAATTTATCGCGTATTTTGTGGTCAGATGTCAACATGTGTTAATATCTGTAAAAGATTTAGTAGGCTATAACTCATGTAAATTGAGGAGGGCCAAATATAATCTACACCACGCCATACACAATGTTATACAGTGAGAATTTATGTTGTATAAGTTTATATATACAAATATACACATATATCAATGCATGAATACGCTGGCCATACATCTATACATAAGCCTATATATTTTCCGTTGTGTTGTTGCATATATGTCTTTTAAGAAGGCATTTAGGCCCACAGACCAGTATTTACAAGGGTTTTGTTTAAATATAAAAAATATAATATATATTTAACTAAGAATAATTATTGTACTTACAATTAATTTTAGCAAAAACCTTTCATTGTGTAAATCTGGAACTTTTCATTATTTTATGTGACAAATGTGTTTTCAGTATGTCATAAATTATTTCCGTCTAATCCTCCTATTTCTGGAACAAAATATATTTAAAAAATATTTGTTTTTTATTGGAAAAATAACATATACACGTTGAAAATTAACAGGTTACACTATTGACGCATTTATAATTTAATTTAGTGTACAATTGGCAACAAACATACTGTAGGGATATTAAATTTTCGATGGTTAATTCCAACTAAAAATGTAGATTTCACATAAATGATATAACATATATGCCTGTACTGAATTAGTACCTCATATTTTGTTCTTTAGTATGGCTTTTAATTATTTCCTCTTGGATAAATGATTGAAAAGTTAAAGGTAGATGCAAGTCAGTTCATGCTAAGAGAAAGGTTAGCTATCGACCTTGTTAAGAGGCAGCTTTACCGCAGAGTGTATCACTATGACAGCTCTAACTTGACTATATGTTTATTATTATTATTAGCACCATGTCTTACTACCCGTTCTAGTTATACGCACTTACGATAATGTGTAATGGTAGGGCGATTGTGATATGAAATGAAGGACCTACAGTTTAACGTGGAATCCGAACCACGGTGGAGTGCCTGGCATTCCCCACATTCACAAGATGTCTTGTCAGAGGTGAAGGAAGGGTTTGATAATCAGATAAATCTGTGCCGGGACCGAGGTCTGACACCTTACCCCTAGACCACCAGGTCACCTTTGAATATATGTTTAATGTCGTGCATGTGCTTATACCGACGTGGAAAGTAGAATAAGAGCGAGTTGTAAATTTACATCAAACATATTCGCCCATGTTTCAGTAGTTTTAGTTATTTTATTTTTGGGCCTTAGCCTCCATATTGTGTGTACTGTCTGCAAAGTAGGATGCATGTTTTATATGCATGTAAAAACCAAGTTCTAAATAGATTGACTGTACATCGCTCCCTGGTTACAGCGTGGGTGTGCAGGGTAGGAATCCCGCATTATAAGACAATCGCATATATAACCGATGACTCAATCATTTTCTTAAAGAGTGGTAGGTGACCTGGTGGTCTAGGGGTAAGGTGTCAGACTTCTGTGCTGGCGGCCGGGGTTCAATCCTCGGTCCCGGCACAGATTGATCTGATTTCCAAACCCTTCCTTCACCTCTGACAAGACATCTTGTGAATGTGGGGAATGCCAGGCCTCCACCGTAGTTCGGATTCCACGTTCAACTGTAGGTCCTCCATTTCATCTCACAATCACCCTACCACTACACATTAGCGTAAGTGCGTATAACTCGAACGGGTAGTAAGACGCGGTGCTAATAATAATAATAATAATAATAATAATAATAATAATAATACAGTTAAAATGACACGAAACAAATAAAGTTTAACACATACTGTACTTATGTAATTATACGTTAACACTTAAAAGGTCTCCTAGATGGATTACCCTATGACCCTGTCTTATAAGCTTTAGCCATAGTGGAGTAATTCAAAGTAAACGAAGAGTACAGACTATATCTACAAACGTGATATTCAAAGATTATTTTATTTTCACGTAAAACAATACAATAAGTCACCATAAAAGTATTCAACAAGTTTATTTTATGATTTCTTTAAAAAGTCAATAATTATCTTACATAGAATAATATTTTCTAAGATTATATATTTAGGTAAATTAAACTGCATAGCCTTTACCTTTGAAAGTCAAAGGTATAAAGAAAGGCCCGCAGTATATCCGAATCCATGGTATAACAAAAATATGGCGCTTGCCATAGTCGGGAAGCTGTGTACAAGTGTTTATTCGCTATCTCAGGGTTTTCAAGCTTTTTTTTTAGCACAACGTCTTGTGGATTTCGTTCAAACTTGATATTTAGATGTTTAATGTTCACACCTTGAAGACAAACTTTGATTTTATTTATAGCTCTAAAATTAAGGTTAGTTTACTGATGACTGATTTTTGGCTCTTAGAGAATGTAACATGTACTATTACGCGGTACTACTTATTTGTATAAGTACCACCATCGGATGCTTAGGGCGTGCGTAGCCTATCTTTTAGTTTCAAACGGCAAAGAGAAAACTACTTCTATATTTAAAATAAATTGTGCACTCACCAATATAGTTATGATTAAATTGTATAGTGTTTAAAATTAATATAATGTTTTGAGAATCAATCAACTAGAATAAAATAAACTAATTATGAAAAATTGTAAACAAAAACAATAATGTTTGACCAATTAAATTAGGTATACAAAGAGAGCAATACACTGGTAAACAATTAGAAGTCATTAAATACATAGCTTTAAAAAAAATCAATGGCACTTTATGCGAAAATTTGTACTTCTGATATTAAAGCAAAGGTAGAAACCTAGGTCTATCCTATCCTCTATAAAATAAAGTCAAATTTTGGTAGGGTAACATAATAGGATGTTAAAATAATGTAGGTTTGTGTTAGGAACCCTAGCACATATTTTTTTAAACAAATTAATCTTAAAATCTAAACATTTGAATTGGTCAGAATTTTCTACTTAATTTTGAAGAAAAAAATACTAAATAAATGTTGCGACATAATCGCACAGACTTTTTCATTTAGTGTATTATGGATTCAAAAATAATTTTCAAAAATAGATTATGTATTTTTTCCTCATTAAAACAAAAACATTATCTTGTTAATTCCGATAATACCTCTTTATCTATACATTTTAAACCAAATTGTTCAAATATATTTAACAAAATTTAAATGTTCAAAACTAAATAATAATATAAAATTATTTGTTATTTTTAATAATAAAACATACTATTATTTAACATGAAAAAACTATTCCAAAATTCCCATTTTGAATTCAATTTTCAAGGTTTATTCAAGGTTTAGTCTAGATAAATAAAAATACATTATTATTATTATTATTGATAATGTTAAATATTTCCTCTAAACCAATTTTGGACTAGATTGCTAAAGTAATTTTTTTTAAAATATTCAAACTAAAAAATAACAGTATTCAGTTAACTGCCCAAAACCAAATTGTTCCGCCAAAAGCAATTATACGACTATATTTGTCATGTTCTTGTCAAACATTACCCATATATACATTTAAAGCCAAATAGCTATAGCCATTTTCAAAATAATTAGAATATTCAAAAATTATTAATCTGAAAATGTAAGTAAAATCGTCCTAGCAATTTTCAAAATAGTTCAAATTTTACAAAATCATTCATTAGAAAATGACCTTGTATCGAATTTGTATTCTAAACCAAGTAAACATTGTTATTTAACATATCAACACTCCTAAGATACACATTTGGAACCAAATCATTATAGCTATTTGTAACATATTCCAAGTATTTGAAAGCATATAATCAGTAAACTTGTCACATGGTGATTTTTAGTATCACACAATTTTCAAAAATATATTTTGAACAAAATCGTTAGTGATTCTCAAAGTATTTAGAATTTTCAACAATTTCCCATTTACTGGCAACTCCTCAACGAATTTTGGCCACAAAACCAATACATTGTTATTTGTCATATCAATAAAATCCTGGATATGCATTTTAAACAAAATAAATAGAGATATTTTTGAACATTTTGGAAGTAAAAACAAAACTCAATAATAAACTACCCATAATGGAACGGTTAGTTTTTTTTTGTATAGCTCTATACAATCTAAATATCAAGTTTGAACAAAATTCATGAAACCGTTATTGGATCCGTTGTCAGGGACAAACTGGCAAACGGACAGATATTTATACTTTCTTTCTCTCTTTATTGACCTTAGTTAATATAAAATGCACTTATTGTAAAACTAAAACATACATCATGACATAAAATACAATCAGAAATTAAGTTTAAATAAAAATTAATCTACAAAATATAAGTAAGATACATTCTCTAAAAATTTACAGCCAAATTTACACCAGTTTCTTTGCTCAAAATATTTATATTTACAGAAAAAAATATATTCATTCAATCTTCCCATATTTTTATATTTTGTAAATTAAGATTTTAATTGGTATCCAAACCTTAAACAGAATAAATTATGGTAATCATATACTTGCTGATCAGTCTTTAAATACTAAATATATGCCCGGTTTATTGTTGATTTTGTTAATGCAATGAGTAAGTTTACCGACTATCCTACTATATCAGATTCACTTGATTGCTCATAATAAATTAAAATACCCTCTTCTACAAGAGTTATGTTCAGAAATCCTCTTCTTAAACATATGACAAAACAACCGAACCGTATCAACGCGAGTGCGTTATAAAACCAATTGCAAAGCAGTACCAGCAACAAATGTCTGCGTCACAGCTATTCGTGGGGTACTGGTCCAATATTCTCTATGGAACCACATCATCACTACAATTATACGTACCATCTGAAGACCACCATCAATCAATTGCAAAGCAGTACCAGCAACAAATGTCTGCGTCACAGCTATTCGTGGGGTACTGGTCCAATATTCTCTATGGTACCACATCATCACTACAATTATACGTACCATCTGAAGACCACCATCAATCAATTGCAAAGCAGTACCAGCAACAAATGTCTGCGTCACAGCTATTCGTGGGGTACTGGTCCAATATTCTCTATGGTACCACATCATCACTACAATTATACGTACCATCTGAAGACCACCATCAATCAATTGCAAAGCAGTACCAGCAACAAATGTCTGCGTCACAGCTATTCGTGGGGTACTGGTCCAATATTCTCTATGGTACCACATCATCACTACAATTATACGTACCATCTGAAGACCACCATCAATCAATTGCAAAGCAGTACCAGCAACAAATGTCTGCGTCACAGCTATTCGTGGGGTACTGGTCCAATATTCTCTATGGTACCACATCATCACTACAATTATACGTACCATCTGAAGACCACCATCAATCAATTGCAAAGCAGTACCAGCAACAAATGTCTGCGTCACAGCTATTCGTGGGGTACTGGTCCAATATTCTCTATGGTACCACATCATCACTACAATTATACGTACCATCTGAAGACCACCATCAATCAATTGCAAAGCAGTACCAGCAACAAATGTCTGCGTCACAGCTATTCGTGGGGTACTGGTCCAATATTCTCTATGGTACCACATCATCACTACAATTATAAGTACCATCTGAAGACCACCATCAATCAATTGCAAAGCAGTACCAGCAACAAATGTCTGCGCCACAGCTATTTGTGGGGTACTGGTCCAATATTCTCTATGGTACCACATCATCACTACAATTATACGTGCCATCTGAAGACCACCATCAATCAATTTGGCAGTACACTCCGCTTACATCTCCTTATTTGTTTGAAGAAAATTCAACATATTTCCCAAGAAGACCACTTAAATAGGAATACTTAGTAACATTTGTATCAACCTGTATTTGGTGCTAACAGATAACTTTCCTAGCACCAAACATTTTCCAGGACTGCGAACTTAGCTATAAAACCCCAACAGAGCACAAATCAAAATAAAATTCAAACCTCAAGGTGAAGTTTGTAAGATAACAAATTCTTGTTTTGCCTCGTCATTTTTTAAATATATATGAGTCAAAAAAACATGGCTCTACTACAAAAATTGGACTTTAGTTAGGTCGGTGACTCCAACGCTCAAAAATCGTATATCAGCAAACACGTAATGTGTCTTTAACCATTTATTACCATTACAAAGAATATTGACATAAAACCTATTAATATCAAGAATACATTTAGCTGGTGTTTGGAATACTGTAACCAAATGTGTCATCTTAGATCCCGAGAGTTTATTTATCAATAATCTTCTGCCTCTATACGAGGTCATGTACAGCCAATGAGTCCACTTCAACAAATCATGACGAGCTTTACTTTCAGCCTCGATCCAATTTTTGCTAAGTCTATGTTAATGTTGCCGATTTAAATACCAATATCTTTATGTCCCTCAGAAAAACGTCGGTAATTATTGGGATCATCCGTTCTATGTCAACAATTTTTAACCCGGATAGCTTTTGTTTTGACCGCATTAGATTTTTTATTTATTAGCACCGCGTCTTACTACCCGTTCGGATTATACGCCATTAACCACATTCAATTCTGTTCCAGACTTGAAACTATAGTTCATAAATGCTGTAGAAATTTCTTTGAACCCATCATCTTGGGTGAAGAAAAGCGTCATATCATCTGCCTAAGCAGAGACAACTAGAACTTCAGTAGAATATGGTGATCTGAAACCATAAGTTAACAAGGTTTGCCTGCACATTTATAAAAAAGGTTCAATACAAATATTGAACAATGGGCCAGATAATGGTATAACACTGGAATTGGCGCAGTTAACACATCTCTAACTCGTAACAAACATTGTGACCTTAGATATAAGGTACGAACATAAGACGTTTAGTTGGTTCTGAACTCGGATTTGGATGGCGTCGAAAACATGTATGCATGTTTAATATAGACATATGAACTTTTCTGATCTAGGGAAAGTAGAGCAAGAGAGATATTTCTGGTATTGGCACTGTATATAACATCTCGTATAAGATGAAAATGTAAAAATATGGACAGTTCAGGGATGAAAAACATCTTGGAAATATGAATCACATCGGGGAGGACATCTTGTATCCTAGAAGCTATGGTACGAGACAATATTTTATAATCAACATAAAGTAAATAAATTGGTCTCCAACTATGTATAAAAGTTGTATCCCCGTCTTTAGGAAGCAAAATAATAGAATATTTATTAATTCACGACGATAACTTACTAGATTCCAGGGCAACATGAACCATCTTCAAAAACATCGGTCCAATTTCATTCCAAAAACAATGATAAAACTCACATGGTATACCACTAAATCAAGGAAATTTATTTTTATAGAGAGCACAAACTCCTTCCGTCAACTCCACTTAAGGAATGTCAGAGTCACACACATCCTCTTGATCTTCAGACAAGGAGGGGAGACCATCATACAGTTCTGGAACTTCAACACTTGTTATAGAAGGCAAAGAAAAATGTTTTTAAAATGTTCACAAGCGTAATTACGAATTTCACTGAGGTCGGACGTTATTTGTCCATTTATATTCAGAGAAGTTAAGAAAAGTTGAGCAGGACATTGTTTAAATGGAGTAAGAAACTCAAGTGTCTGTGTATCCTTATATCGGGAACGCACAACAGTCGATATGCAAGAAATGTGTGCAGTGCATTCGTATTTGAATGATAACTTGGAATTTTCCGCGGTGATGATGGGGGAAATGAATTATTATTATTAGCACCACGTCTTACTACCCGTTCGGGTTATACGCACATACGCTAATGTGTAATGGTAGGGTGATTGTGAGATGAAATGGAGGACCTACAGTTTAACGTGGAATCCGAACCACGGTGGAGGCCTGTCATTCCCCACATTCACAAGATGTCTTGTCAGAGGTTAAGGAAGGGTTTGGTAATCAGATAAATCTGTGCCGGGACCGAGGATTGAACCCCGGACCTCAAGCATAGAAGTCTGACACCTTACCCCTAGACCACCAGGTCACCGCCTAGCCTATAACATATCTACAAATTTTAAATCCATGCGATGAATTTATTTCCTTTTAGCACTATATTCTCAATAGAACCAAGATTCGCTATGTACGAGTATACTACAAAGCATGCCACCTTTATGAGAATAATTCAATATGGCAGAAAAAACATACCATTTGAGTCCAATTTAAATAAAATGCAGGGCTCCAAATTCCCTAAATTAATAGAAAAAGTAATTTCTCTGTGGAATATGAAATCTAATTTTTAATATTTTATTATATTATTACTACCCTAAATCATATTTTCCGACCCTAAAATCTCCCAGCTAACCAATACACTAAAATTTAAAAAAATTAACACAAAAACCTAAGATTAAATTAAGAGCACAGACCAATCAACTCTGTGATACATTCGGCTAGATATCGTAAATTTATACGGACACTACTGCACGTGAACCATTTCTGATTCAACATTAATGGAGATAAAGAGTTAATATAAGATCCTAAAACCGAACATTGTTGAAACATTAAATGATATTTGGATGAAAACTGGAATGAAAAGGACGTTTTTAACAATTTTACAGATGAGCACTGTGCATAAATCTTCATTTCCCCTGGTGACCTGGCGGTCTAGGGGTAAGGTGTCAGACTTCTTTGCTGGCGGCCGGGGTTCAATCCTCGGTCCCGGCAAAGATTTATCTGATTACCAAACCCTTCCTTCACCTCTGACAAGACATCTTGTGAATGTGGGGAATGCCAGGCCTCCACCGTGGTTCGGATTCCACGTTAAGCTGTAGGTCCTCTATTTCATCTCACAATCACCCTACCATTACACATTAGCGGAAGTGCGTATAACCCGAACGGGTAGTAAGACGCGCTGCTAATAATAATATAGGCTAGGTATTTATTATATCGGTTAAAAAAGGGTACTGGAAGAGTCTATGACTTGAAGTATACATACTTTTAAGGAGGTCTAGTAGCTTTTCTGACAAATCAGCTGTTCCTTTTATGAAAAATTGGACTCTAAGATGGCAGCACCGTTAAAACCGGGGTGTAAATGGGCCTTTAATCGACCCGAACACATGATCACGCCATAAGACGTAGGGGTGCCGTATTTTGAACCGCGGGTGGGGGATGGATGGGGTATGGATGTTTTAATATCTGCCGGCAGCACTGGGTATGATTTACAGCTGTGGCTTTCCCATCCTCTCTCCACGCTAGTGCGATTTTATTTGCTTTAAAAAGCAGTATTATTAACCCCTAAACCCTTAATTAGGTTGTAGATAATAGTCACAGCGTTAAACGTTACGATTGAGAAAAATGGCTTTGGCTTAAATGTAAAAGATAGGAACGGTAGCTTAGAGCGTTTTTCTAAATGTGCTCCAGGATGCCCTTGGGCCACCTTGTAATGCATCTCTTTAAAATTATAATACTTAAAATACAAGTTTCTTAAAGTTATATAGAGACCTTTGACCTTTATTTTGGCGTGAACAATATTTTTAAATAACAGGCCACTTTTTTAAATAACGCGGGATATCTGTATGTCTGCAACGCTTCTCAGCGTTCTGGTAGGTGGCCCCCTTGTTGGGCCTGGGACTGCAGATTTCCTTGCGCTAAACAGTCTAGGACCAAGGATAGATGCCGTGGACCGGATGGAAGTGGCACCTCGCCAAGGTCAACAGGAGAAAAGAGCAGGGTTCCCCAATTCTTTAATATCACCCACACATCCCTATAATACTTTAATAAAAGTACGTTTAGCGCCATGGTTTCTACATCGGCTTACACAGTTTAGTCTGATATGCTGATAATGGGGGGGCTGGGTGTCAACTCCCGGCTAAGTTTCTCAGGGTGTATTTTTCAAAATGTGGATGCATTTCCACAAACTAAGCCCTCCTCATCCCTACTCAATTAGTTTAGCTAAATGCGTATAGACCTATAGCAAAACATGTAGCAGATAAATAAATTATTATTATTGTTATTAGCATCGTGTCTGTCTTACTACCCATTTGGGTTATACGCACTTACGCTAATGTGTAATGGTAGGGTGATTGTGAGATGAAATGGAGGACCTACAGTTTAACGTGGAATCCGAACCACGGTGAAGGCCTGGTATTCCTCACATTCACAAGTTGTCTTGTCAGAGGTGAAGGAAGGGTTTGGTAATCAGATAAATCTGTGCCGGGACCGAGGATTGAACCCCGGCCGCCAGCACAGAAGTCTGACACCTTACCCCTAGACCACCAGGTCACCGATCCCTTGTCAACGGTACATTAGTACAGGATAATCTTTTCACAAACTGAGCTACGATTGATGTATTTCATACGCGCCATATTATATTATTACTAGCACATAGAGGGGATAAGAACTCGGGGGAAAAACCTTATGTGAAAAATAATTAACCATGCTTAACTTAGCCGACATTCAAACATAGCCCTCCTAGTCACAGGTATCTAGTAGGCCTACATCGTGAGTCTGTCACCCTATACAACGGGAAAAATGGTGCTGGTAACATATATATCTTGTTCCACTAATTAGACAGCTGACATAAATGAGGCTATCAATTCGACTATTTGAAGTCCCCCCCGTTTCCCTGTCTAAAAGAGACCTGCGGCTCCATACCCCCTCAGAGGCCTCGAACATATCACGCCAACGACATAATTAAAAATAGCACTAAAACGATGCCAAGCTACATGCTGTAGACGTCTATCTTAAAACATACGAGTGTTTTATTCATAGTTTTTTTTGTTCAATATAGAACACGTTATTAGTGTATTCTACATCGGCGTGTACAGGTGACCCATGGCTTCTTTGGTGCTGACTGACAGCTCACAGCTGACAGTTGACAGCTTTAAAAAGTTACCAGACCAAATTATGTATCCCTACGCCGAACCAGATGATCTGCAAAAACATGTGTTTAGCATCTGTCACTTTTAACAGTCAAAATTTAGGTATATACTTAAATGTTGACCTTCAGAAGTCATCTGTGAGCTGTCAGTCAGCACCAAAGAAGCCATGGGGCTACTCTACTTAGGTAGGCGTCAAGCTCATCAAATCTGGTTTTACGGAGATGAGCAGGTATAAGTTTGAAACCCATTCACGTGCACTGAGGGATTTTTACCCTAAAATATGTTTCTCACGCTATCTCCACGCAAATGTGGATACTCTCTTATTAAGTTATACCACACTCATCTCTACCTCATTAGTTTGATTGAAGGTAGTGAGACGTGACGCAAAAAGACACAGTAAAATTAAAGACATTAAAGTTAAAATCTTATATATAAAATTCTCGTGTCACAATGTTCGTTCCTCCGAAACGGCTTGACCGATTCTCATGAAATTTTGTGAGCATATTGAGTAGGTCTGAGAATCGGCCAACATCTATTTTTCATACCCCTTAGTGATAAGGGTTGTCCACCCTTAACATTTTTCTATAATTTTTAGACATTTTTTTAATATCTTTATATAATTCTTATACCAGTGTGTAACGGGCAGCGTGGGGGGG
>CABFVX010001554.1:114428-126247 GCA_902151425.1 Timema shepardi | reverse complement strand
GTCATTTAATTAGTTATCCCCGCCAGTTGTCTACAGGTGTCACTTCTGACCCAGTAAACAGCACGGAGTAGGGATGAGAACGAAGCCGGTCTCCTGTTTCTCTCACACAATAAGACTTCTCTCACTCCCTACACAGTTGTCGGCCATCATTATTGTTTATGCATCAAGTGTAGTAGTAACGTTGACAATTATTATTTTGCTATCTCAGTGTAACTCTCATATTAACTATTAATCATTCCTATTTTATTAATAACTAGAAATTACTTAAAAATTACGTTTGCCGGGTCAGCTAGTATGTATATATAAATAGTTCAAACTCGTCCACAACTTCCAAGTAAAATTTTATAAGAACGTAACAAAGCCCCCCCTAATACAGTCCTAGCTTAGAATATGTGGACTAGTCAAGCTGTGATTCGTTTCTCTAAGTTTGTTCTCCAGGCTAAACCAAATTAGCCTTTATATTTCTGGTTATATTAACAGCACCCCGAGCGTAATTTAGATTGTAAATAAAGCTGCATATATATCTTAGGTTAGAATTATTAAAACCATCCACCATAGCGTTAATTTTTGAGAATATTTCATTAATATCGGGGAATTTATTCACCATATCGTATAATTAATACGATATACTTTCTTAACGCCGTGTTTTATTAACCAAGGCAGTTTTTACGCTTATGTACTAACTACGTTAATGGAATGTGGACGAAGAAGGTTGAATTTAAAGGAAGTGTACACGCATTTGCTTGGAAATAGTGTGAGAAAACATTCAGGTATATTTCAGTACACCCATTGGGATAGAATCACGATCTCTCCGTCAACCGCAGCCTATTTTATTTCGAGAGTAGCACCTTAAACCATGCGACCACCATACAGGGCTTAAAATTATTTATATTACAAGTATTATTTATTTGAATTTCAAACACAAGATCACTATGAATTTTTCACTTACTATTTTCATATTTTCACGTATCATTTTGTCTAGTCAGCCAATATGAACATGTATAAAATACCAAACATGGAGATTAAAGTTCCTAAACCATTTAAATAACAAACGGCTGTAAAAACAGGCAAAGGAAAGTACTCGATAAACAATTTTTTATTTTGACTCGGGGCCAAAGAAAACATACTACACCATTAAAATCACAAGATTATTATTTTGAGATCAAAATACTTTAGTTATTTTACGGACATACGGTGTAAGAGAGAAATAAAAATAGATAATGAAACCCTGAACGTAGTCATTCAATAAAGTTAGCTATGCTAAGTAAATGAAACTCAGAGAAAATATTTTTATGAAGTTACATAAATAAAACATAACGTATATAATAGCGTTACTCGCTTGGGTAGAATTCGAATATGTTCAAAAAACTAATGCTAATAATACGTAGTTGTTTTATATACTGTTAGACTATTTTTAATTTTTTAGATTAATTTGAGTTATTTAACGTTCACTTTATGAGCTGACTGTTTATATCAGCACACGACTTATAAACTAACTTAAATCTAGAACAGACACACCACCCAGACCTTGGCTGTTAAAAGTGAAAGGGGAAACCTAAATTTCATTAATGATACATTTTCTGGCTTAGCTTATAATCGAACTAGGAACCCTTAACTCAGTAGACAGACACGCGACCGAATAAGCTAAGGTGTTGGGGTTGTGTGTTAGACTATTAATTGATTAATTAATATACACATTTAAAATATTGTAAAAGCTCTCTTTCATTAGTACGTTTTAACATCAATAATATTAACGACGTTATACAGGATGATTCAAAAGTCACGCAACCCAAAGAAAAAAAACTTAGCCTATATCTTATGCCATCAGATCGGTATATTGTTGATTTATTCAGCACGTGTGATTCTAGAAAACTACGCACAAACGATTGTTAGAAGTCCATGTACGAGTTGGCCTTAAAATAATGTTCTAGAATGAATACTCGCTCTGTTCGTGAAAAACTCATCTTACACTTTCAAAGCTGTAACTCAACTGGCTAGACCTAGTGTATATCTCAATATCACACGGCCTGCACAACACCCGGCCAACATTACAGTGTTACCATACATATAAATTACATGTTCCTTTTTCCATGTTCTTCTGTGAGAAATATCCTTGGAAAAACCGGGTTGCGCGACTTTTGGATAACCCTGTATAAGGGATAGGAATGGATAGATAAAATTAGAGGAAGTATAGGTCCATTAGCGCATGATGAGGACTAATAAACCCATAGTGACAAATCCTCTGCAAAAGAATATATCGATAGCTTAATTCCCTACACCGTGTGACGGTCAGAGCAGGTATTCTCAGTCATTACTGCAATAATATTTTCAAAGGTAACTTGGCGGTCTAGGCGTAAGGTGTCGGACTTCTGTGCCGGCGGCCGGGGTTCAATCCTCGGTCCCGGCACAGATTTATCTGATTACCAAACCCTTCCTTCACCTCTGACAAGACATCTTGTGAATGTGGGGAATGCCGAGCCTCCACCGTGGTTCGGATTCCACGTTAAACTGTAGGTCCTCCATTTCATCTCACAATCACCCTACCATTACACATTAGCGTAAGTGCGTATAACCCGAACGGGTAGTAAGACGCGGTGCTAATAATAGTAATAATAATAATAATATTTTCAAAGCATATTTTCTCAGGAAAGTAACCCACACATTCCAAACTAGTATAAAATGCTGAAAGTTGAAACATTACAAAAAAACTGCACATTTTAGGAACCATCTGTGCCTAAGCCAGGGGAAACCTAGATCGAGTCGTTCTCGCCGACCACTTAAATACAAGAACTAGACGTGGATTATCACCCATGGTCACTTTTTTTTTTTTTTTTTGCGTGTACCACGTCTGTGCTATTCAAATTAAATTAAATTATATAGGTTAGAGATGTGGAAGGTAGAATTTTAGAGAAAATAAAATCAGCACTTTCATGGAGGGAGAGTGGAGAAATCAATGTTAAATCCACATGTGGAAAACTAACTGCTGGATACGCGTGCGAGAATTAANTTTTTTTTTTTTTTTTTTGCGTGTACCACGTCTGTGCTATTCAAATTAAATTAAATTATATAGGTTAGAGATGTGGAAGGTAGAATTTTAGAGAAAATAAAATCAGCACTTTCATGGAGGGAGAGTGGAGAAATCAATGTTAAATCCACATGTGGAAAACTAACTGCTGGATACGCGTGCGAGAATTAAACTACGAGCTTCCATCAACGGCGGTCAAGCACAGTCCGGGTTTCATAAGAATAGCCTCATCTGACAGCTAGAAGAGCTACTAGATTTATTTTTATGAATTCATACGTCAAGTCATGAGATCCGGGGTTGTCATTTTGTATACATATTATATATACCAATAAAAGAACACTAATAAGATAGTAAACTAAACCCTTCCTTCACCTCTGACAAGACATCTTGTGAATGTGGTGAATGCCAGGTCTCCACCGTGGTTCGGATTCCACGTTAAACTGTAGGTCCCTCCATTTTCATCTCACAATCATCCTACCATTACACATTAGCGTAAGTGCGTATAACCCGAACGGGTAGTAATACGCGGTGCTAATAATAATAAAATAGTAAACTATTGTCATAGCAGAAGTACCCAGGCCAACCCCTGGCAACACTTATTTGCTTCAAAGGTACAGAAAAAATAAATTTCGTTTAATGTCTCCCGACCAAGTTTTTAAGTAATTTAATCAAAACTAATCCGATTTTTAAAATTCCAGCTTTGAGGTGCACATATCTGTGAACAGGGGCTACCAATTTTAAAATTTCAGTCCTCTGAGTGTTATTGATACCGCGCAATGCTCGTGACAGACAAACACTCTCTTCAGTTTATTGGTATAGATTTTGATTATATATATATTTATATATATATATATATATATTCTTAAAGGCCTTTCCAATGATTTGGCCTCATGCACGTCTAGCGTCCTAGACTCCTATAAAAAAAATTGTAATAATTGTACCGTTGCGTATTAATTGGATTTATTTATATTTTAATTCTTGTTATTTTTGCATTTTTTTTTAAATGAAAGGAACTTATCTCCTATTATATTATACCTTCTCATATCAAGATAATCGTGGGAAAAAAAATCGATCTCGAGACTATGGCTAATTCTTACTGTTTATGTAAACACGAACAGAAAAATAAAGTGGATTTTATAATTGAGTTTGTTCTTATGTCTGCCTGTCTCTGGCCACGGATCCAAAACAGTTTTAGGGATTTTTTTCATACTTGTTATTTAGATTTTTTAGGGATTTACTATGAAACTGTTTTTTTTTTACCTTACCCCTTCAAACAAGTCCAAGGGACAGATACCCAAGGCCACACTCAAAGCATCTGTAGCTACTGTATTATATGCCCCGGAGAGACTCAGAAGAAGCATATAATACATTATTATTATTATTATTATTATTATTAGCACCGCGTCTTACTACCCATTCGTGTTACACTCACTTACGCTAATGTGTAATGGTAGGGTGATTGTGAGATGAACTTAAGGACCTACAGTTTAACGTGGAATCCGAACCACGGTGGTGGCCTGGCATCCCACACATTCACAAGATGTCTTGTCAGAGGTGAAGGAAGGGTTTGGTAATCAGATAAATCCGTGCCGGGACCGAGGACATATAATACTGTAGCTACAGATGCGTTGAGTGTGACCTTGGACTTGCAGATATGTAGGAGGGGGTGCTTTTTACTGGCCGAGGAACGGGAATATACCAGAGGCTGAGAAAATAATTAGAGCATGAGTAACAACAGTTGCAGATGTAATTCAGGCTATAGAGGAAGAATGGCAACAGTTATAGGACAATCGTGAAACTGGAAGACGGACGTTTAAACTGTTTACGAGTGTGGGTGTAGCATTTATTTGAGATATATGCTCCCAAAAAATAATTTTAAAACAAGAAAACTCACCAAAGTCCCCCTCTATTGCTGCGCCAACTTACTGTTTCCCACGCACAAAAAGACAACAACTTGCCTCTACCAAAATATTGATCAACTGACCTAGGAGAAATATTGGACTAGTAAAGTGTTCTATACCTCAAGGTGGGGTGTGGAAAGTGTGTGACGCGCCTGCGCAAAAAGATTGTTATGCCAGAGTTTATTGTTCTCGTAAGTTCGACCAGCTCCGCGAAGGTTTACCCTGATATTCTAACCCCTCCCTCCCGTCGTTATGTCATATTGACCGATGTTTTGTATTTACCCCTCTTTGAGCTTGTATAATCATATAAATACTGGTGTTGTTCAACATGGACGGTACTTCTTGACAGGGCTGTCCCCTAGGACACACCTTGGGTGTGCAGGAAATATTCTCATGGTACGAAATCCCTTTTTGGCTGTTGTATATTAGAAAATTTTTTCCGTCGTATTCAACTTGTAAATATGTCTATCATTTTGGACTGTAAAAAATTCAAACATATTGGACTTAGAATCTTTTCGTCATATTTAACTTATAAATATGTCTAACCTTTTGGACTTAGAATCTTTTCAACTTGTAAATATGTTTATATTTTTGGACTCTGTAAAAAAGTCAAACATATTGGACTTAGAATCTTTTCGTCATATTTAACTTATAAATATGTCTAACCTTTTGGACTTAGAATCTTTTCAACTTGTAAATATGTCTATCATTTTGGACTCTGTAAAGATGTCGATCATATTGGACTTAGATTCTTTTCGTCGTATTTAACTTGTTATTATGTCCGATATTTTGGACTTAGAAATTCTAACGTCACTATGGATGTTGTAGTCTATTCTAGACTTGGAATATTCTATTTTACCTGGAATCATATTTGACTGATAAATGTTTATTTTTTGCATCGCCTATATGGCATCTATACCTGATTGTTTAGTAAGAAATATATTTACTAGAGCGGCAGATATAATAGAGATATCTGAGGGTAATTGATTGTATCAAAAATGCCCATCAGGCAGTGGGAAGTTTTGTATTGTAAATATAAAGTTATAAGTATTTTTTATGAACCCCTTTTAACTGAATGGCCCATACGGCAAAAGTCTTGTATTATCGTTCGTAAGGAGTATTTTTGTCTGCATAGCCAGTTTTTGTATTGGAATATTGTCGTCAGTTAACTCGTTGGCCTTGCGGGCTTATAGAGTTCATTGTTCGTTGGTTTCAATTACGATATTATGTTCGTATGCTAATAGCTTCATGAATTATAAGCAATTCCAAAGTGTACAACTTAATCGCCTTTTTTTATATACTCTGTTCAACTTTATTCTCACTATCAATAAAACTACAAATTGTTACCATTGACAAATATTCTTCTAAATCCAGGTTTCCCGATTTAGCCATCCCCTTTCCTGTTATGAACATCAATATAATTGAGGTGTGAGTTCGCGGGGAATATGTGTAAATGGGCCTGTAATTGACCTGTTTATTTTTGTTTGTATTCTCACAGCCCCCCTGCAATTGCTATATTTAAATTTTTTATTTCATTGTCTGTTGTGCGCCAGCCTTATTCTTCGGGGAAGAGTAAGGGCGGCGGCGAGACTAAAAGAAGAAGTCAACTATAGACGAAGAAGGCAGAATAGGTTAAGGTAGGCGGAACAGGAGACGCAGACAGAGACAGACAATGACATAGGAGGGGAGAACGAAGAAGAAGAGACTGTATCCAACTGGGCGTAGTGAGTAGATAAAAATAAAACAGAAGTAAGCACCAAAAAACTGGACTTGAGTAAATTAGAATAAACCAAACATTATACAGACAGTAGGTACTGAACGAACAGAAGGGTTTTGGGAAGCCCCGGAAACCCGCTGAGGTACAACCGGAATGGGTACTCGGGACCGACTGGGTCAATCCGAGGTGGACCAGGCGGCGCAAATCCTGGCAGGACAGATAGGCTGGGGAACTACACAGAAGAGGGAAGGACTCCTAACGTCGCGAACTTGCGTCACTTAGCAACAAAGTGACGGCGAGTGTTGGTGGTTCGGGCCTCTCCTTGTCAACTGATGGAGATGGCTGCCTGCAGAAGCAGATATCCGGTACTGTCAGGACCATCGGAGCACAAGAACGTCCAGTGCACAACTACTATATAAATGCAGCATGACTGCATGGGGTATCACGGGTTTATTAGGTATAGTTTATTATTATTATTATTATTATTAGACCGCGTCTTACTACCCGTTCGGGTTATACGCAATTAGGCTAATGTGCAATGGCAGGGTGATTGTGAAATGAAATGAAGGACCTACAGTTTAACGTGGGATCCGAACCACGGTGGAGGCCTGGCATTCCCCAAATTCACAAGATGTCTTGTCAGAGGTGAAGGAAGGGTTTGGTAATCAGATAAGTCTGTGCCGGGACCTGAGGATTGAACCCCGGCCGCCAGCACAGAAGTCTGACATCTTACCCCTAGACCGCCAGGTCACCGACTCTATAAGACTGCTGAATAGTAGGCGGAGAACTAACTACCTCAGATAGAGCGCCTCCCCAGGTGGCGGATAGGAGAATACTCGTCTCAGCCGGGCTGCTCGGGAACTACCAGTATCTTGGTTCTAGTGGTTCCTAGGGGGTCCGGCTGGAAAGGGTACTAGGCAATTAAAATACCCGGGGTGGACCAACTATTGAGACTCAACCCGTTAAGAGTGGAAGTGGGTCAAGGAATAGGTTTAGGATCCTAACCGGATAGTTATTATATAACTTAAATTCATAAATCAAAAATAAAGAATACTGTAAATTATTGTAAATTGATACCCAACTTGGAATAAATTGTCAGAAGCCGAGT
Source organism: Timema shepardi (assembly GCA_902151425.1). NCBI lineage: Eukaryota > Metazoa > Arthropoda > Insecta > Phasmatodea > Timematidae > Timema > Timema shepardi. Next base: position 118,496 of record CABFVX010001554.1, on the reverse strand, counting down.
TTTAGCAAGCCTCAATAATAATAATAATAATTATTATTATTATCATTGAAAATTACCCCTTAAATTAAGGGTAGTTTACTCACGAGTACTTTTTTTGACTTCCAAATTGTTCGAAAATATCTCTAACGATTTGGTTTAAAATGCATATCTAGGATTTGGTCGACATGACAAAGAGTAGTAGTTTTTGAGCAAAAATTCACTGTAAGGGTAGATTACTGATGACAAATATTTGAAAATTCTAAATATTTCTAAAATATCTCTAACGATTTTGTTCAAAATTCATATGGAAATTGTGTGGTATGACAAGTAGCAATGTATTATTGTTTTTGGGTTAAAAACTCATTTTTGATAGTTTACTGGTGACTTATTTTTCAAAAATTCGAAACACTTTTAAAATAGTCATAACGACTTGGTTCCAAATGGATATTTTGGGAGTGTTAGACATGACATATGACCCTGTATACTTTGTGTGGGTAAAAACTTTATAAGGGTTCTTATACAGAGGAGTGATTTTTTTTAAATTTGAATTATTTTGAAAATGGCTATGGTGATTTTGCTTTAAATGTATACTCTGGGTTTATCATTAACAAGACAATTAAATTATTATTATTATTATTATTTAGCACTGCGTCTTACTACCCGTTTGGGTTACACGCTTTAAGTACTAATTACACTAATGGTTTAGGAATCGGGAAGGTTGAATTAGAGGAAGTGAACCCGCATTTGCGTGGAAGTAGAGTGGAAAACCATTTAGGAAAAAACCTTCAGTTCACCCGGCCGAGATTCGAACCTCGATCTCCCCGTCCTCAGCAGTCGAGCTCAACACGACAAGCGCGTTAGCCAACTACGCCACCGAGGCATTATATATTGGTTTTGGGGGGCAAATTTGGCTATGGGTAAGTTTACTGATGACATTTTTTTAATGTGAATGTTTAAAAAATGCATTTAGCAATTTGGTTAGAAATTGTTATCAGGAGACTATTTTACATATCAATAATTCATCTTTACTTATCTATTGTTAATTAATTCAAGGTTGGATTACTTACAACAAATTATAGATACAGTAGCCCCGTGGCTTCTTTGGTGCTGACTCACAGCTTTGAAAAGTTACCAGACCAAATTACGTATCCCTACGCCGAACCAGATGATCTGCAAAAATATGTGTTTAGCAGCTGTCCCTTCCGACAGTCAACATTTAGATATATACCTAAATGTTGACTGTCAGAAGTCAGCTGTGAGCTGTCAGTCAGCACCAAAGAAGCCATGGAGCTAGTGTAGTTTGAATGCGTTGGAAATTTACCTTGTAGATTGAATTCAAAATGTGTATATTTGATCAGTTTTTAAGGATAACCATAACTATTGATATTAACAAGAGGATGTGATTGTTTTTATGAGTGAAACTTATTCAAGGGTAGTTTACTAAAACACTATTTTTGAAAATGTTCTTCCAAGCTGTAAGACACAATGTGAGAAACTTTATGCGATTGTGTCGTAGCATATTTTTTTTTACCATAGCTGATGATATATTCCAGACTGTCGTAATTACTCTTTCACTTGAAGGCCTCAAGTAGCCTCATTACGAGGCCAGTAATAACGCTTCATTCCGACTGGCGCAAACAGTTTTTGGAAGGATGAATGAGTGAGTAGGAAAAGGACGGGTAGGCGGGGCTACACGATTCATTATTCTCTACCAACCCTCTAAAAGTAATCAGTATTGCCTGCCACATGATGTCGCTAAGGGTTGAAGTGTTGGGTAAATACCCGCGGGCTTTAGGAACTTGATCATCCCCTCATCCCCACCCCTCTTGTGTCCTGCTCTTTCATCTAACTAGGATTGTGGGTCGAGAGGTGGTTAGTATGGGGTGAAGTGGAAACCAGCCCTCCAAGAAGCAAGACACAAGTTTATCTGACATGTCTTTATAGGACATATATTAATATTAATTAATTTACCAAACGCAAGTTGTAGAACCTTTATTCGTTGGATCAGTGAAGTTAGACATGAAACTAGACTTCGCAGAGGGGAGAAAGGTGTGGGGAGGGTGGTATTGCAGTCTGTGTAGAGGAAATAATCTATCATAATATCCCTTTCTCTCTTTTTTTGTATGAGACATGCTTCGCTGTTAATAATAGAAAATGAAGAAAGGGACGATATAACAACTATTGAAGACGATATTAGGGCTATATAGTGTCAAGAATATGACGGTCCCAATGAATGGTCAGAACTATTAGCACGCAAGGTACACAATAAGAATAATCTTTATATTATATTCAGAAAATTGGAAAATGACACCTGGACACGGGAATCGAACCCAGAACCTTCGGCTTAGTACTCCAATGCTCTTACCACTGAGCTATCCAGGATTCATCCCGTGCCCATGGTTTTATATAATCACATACTTATAAGCTGACGAATTCCGCGCGTCCATCATAGACTCTGCCTTAAACTATGAGTGAATAGTGAAGAATGACCATGGGCACGGGACGAATCCTGGATAGCTCAGTGGTAAGAGCATTGGCGTACTAAGCCGAAGGTCCCGGGTTCGATTCCCGTGTCCATGTGTCATTTTTCAATTTTCTGAATATGATATCTAATAGGTGCTATCCTCAGTAAAATGCATAAATGATAGCTTCGGCTATTCGATTTATTAATCTTTATATTATTTACCTTAATATAAGATCCATAAACAAACATTTTGATGAGTTTATTACTTTATTGGGAAATGTTGTTAGTAAAATAGACATTATAGTGCTTACAGAAATAAAATTAGATGATATGCAGGTTATTCAATATAATATTGATGGTTATAATACATGATGGGACAATAGGCCTAATAGCTATGGGGGAGGTGTAGTTACGCACTATAGAACTATCCTTGAGACAACCATATAAGAAAATAAAAATATTCTCTGCGAATATAAATTAATTAAAATTAAGTTAAGTGATAGCTCTAAAATTGATATACTTTGTATCTAAAGATCACCAAAGTGGGATAAGTACACTTTTATTCAGAATATTAGTGACGTAATGGAGAGATCAGGGTTTGAATATCAGCTGGATACAATGAGAAAGTTGTTTCCTAAATAATTTCCCACTCTACCTCGAGTCGATTGAGGGCACATTTCCTCTTAACGCTACCTCCCTTATAAAGGCGGTGGGAGAGTTACGGACACGTGAGTTGTTTACCTCTAGAGAGACAGTTGCATCACGGCCCCACATTTTTAGAGCCACGTATGAACTGCGGCCCGGGCTGTTGTTCTAATCTCACCCAACTTAATCTAATAAACCTTCAAAATTTTACAAAAACCATTAAACGACAAGAACTGAGGAAATGTTGATATTACGAGGGATTTTAATATGAGATGATGATAGTTTATATCAGAAATTTAAGACAATATGATAGAAAGCACACTGATAATTAGGTGGACGCAACTCATACACAATTTCAAGACTAGGCCGCAACTCATACACGATTTCAAGACTAGGCCGCCACTCATATATGATATCAAGACTAGGCCGCCACTCATACACGATTTCAAGACTAGGCCGCCACTCATACACGATTTCAAGACTAGGCCGCAACTCATACACAATTTCAAGACTAGGCCACAACTCATACACAATTTCAAGACTAGGCCGCAACTCATACACGATTTCAAGACTAGGCCGCAACTCATACACAATTTCAAGACTAGGACGCAACTCATACACCATTTCAAGACTAGGCCGCAACTCATACACAATTTCAAGACTAGGCCGCAACTCATACACAATTTCAAGACTAGGCCGCCACTCATACACAATTTCAAGACTAGGCCGCAACTCATACACAATTTCAAGACTAGGCCGCAACTCATACACAATTTCAAGACTAGGCCGCAGCTCATACACGATTTCAAGACTAGGCCGCAACTCATACACAATTTCAAGACTAGGACGCAGCTCATACACAATTTCAAGACTAGGCCGGAACTCATACATGATTTCAAGACTAGGCCGCAACTCATACACGATTTCAAGACTAGGCCGCAACTCATACACAATTTCAAGACTAGGACGCAACTCATACA
>CABFVX010001554.1:87327-104384 GCA_902151425.1 Timema shepardi | reverse complement strand
CCCCCCAGGTAACTTTGTATAGTGTTTTTCAAACGGTTAATTGTGACGAATATTTAGGGGTGCCAATATATTTTTAATTTTAGTGAATTTATTTACGTTTAAAAAGAGTATTTATATAAATTTTCTATAAAACATAACCCGCCTCGGTGGCGTAGTTGGCTAACGCGCTTGTCGTGCTGAGCTCGACTGCTGAGAACGGGGAGATCGAGGTTCGAATCTAGGTCGGGTGAGCTGGGGGGGGGGGTTCCTAAATGGTTTTCCACTCTCCCTCCACGCAAATGCGGGTTCACCTCCTCTAATTAAACTTTCCCAATTCCTAATTCATTAGAGTTATTACTACTTAAAGCGTATAACCCGAACGGGTAGTAAGACGCGGTGCTAAATATTAATTAATATTAATATAAAACATATTTTCATTTCTCAATATTATTTTGTTAAGGTTAATCACAGCTTACTATAAGGTGTAAGGCATTAGCGTGGAAAGAGGATTAAAAACATGACAAACAAACCCTGGATCATCACCCTAGCCTCAAAATACCCCATCACTGGCAACCCAGTAATAGTGAGTCTGACAACTTAGGACGAATGACCATCAGTCTACGTGAGACTTCAAATAAAATATAAGACAATATAATAATTAAGCCACAGCTAACGAAATGAAAGGCGTATGTTGAGGAGAAAATACTCAACCCCAAGAAAATACAGGTACATTTCCCTTAAATTATACCTTTCTCATACATATCCCATCAGTGTAAATATGACGATAGGCTTTCCGGGTATTAATATGCTTGGCACGGCTTGAAAATAGGTCGGGTGCGGGCACTGCTATAGTTGTTGTGCCACAATATTCGTTACACTATTTTCATGTTTCATTGTGAGAAAGAGTTAAAAAATAAGTTTTGAGATATATATAACGGGCACTTTCCTAGCATTAAGGATAAATATCATACGTCTTAAAAACTAACTTAACCTAAGACCCTAGGTCTAGTTCTACACGCCTTTCACTACGGCCTAAATATTTATCAAGTTTCGTAAGCGTCTAAAACACCTGGATAAGTCAGGGGAAATTTAAAAAAGCCTCTTTATTTTCGAATATTTTTAAAAAAAAATTTAAATAAGAATAAGAAAAGCATAGCTCAATGTAATAATTTATTTTACCTCAAATTTAAGTAATAGGATGCCAAAAATATAACTAAAACCAATTGAGACAGCTTAAGTTTTTCTTACAGCCTTAATACTGGATTTAAAAAATTAAAAACTCGTAAAAGAATTTAAAAATCTAAAAGGAAAATAGCCTTACACTGCGGTAACTATTATGGGTATGGCAATTCTGATGATGCTTCAAACGCACTAAAACAATATTAGGTTCGATTCCTGTGTACAGGTTTAATTTTTCAATTGAAAGACGGCAATTGGCGGCAATAATCATAATAAACAACTATAATACAGTAGCCCCATGACTTCTTTGGTGCTGACTGACAGCTCACAGCTGACTTCTGACAGTCAACATTTAGGTATATACCTAAATTTTGACCGCCAGGAGTGACAGCTGCTAAACACATGTTTTTGCCGATCATATGGTCCGGCGTAGGGATACATAATTTGGTCTTGTAACGTTTCAAAGCTGTCAGTCAGCACCAAAGAAGCCATGGGGCTACTGTAGCTAGGCTATTCAAGCCATCATAATATTCAATTAGCTTAACGTTCCCCTGCGTGCTCTTGTTAAAAATTTATTTTATTTGTTTTTTGAAAGGATATATGAATAGTTATAATAATTCATTTTGATCTTAGAACTGTGACATTTCACGTAAAAACTCCTTGAAAATAAGATATTGATGATGTTTGGACATCGCTTCTTTTAAGCAACTATTACAAATGGTATGGGGCCTAATTATATACGTTGTCATTAAAATAGATAACGTTACAACATTAATATTGTGTGAGATTTTACCATCGCGAAATGTTGCAAAATGAGTAGAATAGTAATTTTCTCCTTGAATCACATTGATTGATGAAAAAATGCGTGTGGCTTTAAAAAAAGTATGTTGTAAATCATTTGTAATAAAATACCTGTATATGATAAAACTTTGATAAGGCTTAGGCACGAAAATAGGACCGAAGCATGGCCATGCAAAGTATCAAAGTCAAGGAAATGTTCTAAGAAACAAAATCGCGTGAAAAAGTAATATAGCGTGTTTATGAAAAATATATTATTTAATATTTCGAGACGGGGTGGTCTTGCTTAACGTCATCGTAGATTTTGGTTTGACCCAGTTTTATTGTGCGGTGGTGACCCGCACCAGTGGGTGCTTGAACAACCTTCAACCTCTTCTTAGTCAGGTTTGTCGGTTACGGGAATCCGGGTGTCCGAATCCCGGATGAACGTACTTAGGCTGTTTTTACCCAAATATGTTTCCAAGACTCCTCCACTCAAATCCAGATACCTCTCTCATTTCCACCTTATTGGTGGTGTTAAATACGTACGAGTATATTATTATTATTATTATTATTAGCACCGCGTCTTACTACCCGTTCGGGATATACGCACTTACGCTAATGTGTAATGGTAGGGTGATTGTGAGATTAAATGGAGGACCTACAGTTTAACGTGGAATCCGAACCACGGTGGAGGCCTGGCATTCCCCACATTCACAAGATGTCTTGTCAGAGGTGAAGGAAGGGTTTGGTAATCAGATAAATCTTTGCCGGGACCGAGGATTGAACCCCGGACCTCCAGCACAGAGGTCTGACACCCTACCCCTAGACTGCCAGGTCACCCGTACGAGTATATCCCGGGTAGTTTGTTGGACGAGGAGCTAAAACAAAAAAAAATGTGTTGCATACAAGAGATGTGACGGTAAGTCAAATAGGGCTAGTACACATTATGGCAAGAACATGGTTTTTACTCTCTTTGGTGGCCGTACGGTCTAAGGCGCTACTCTCACAGTAGATTAGACTTCCAATGACGGGGAGATCTAGGTTTAAATCTCGGCCGGGTGTACTGAGAATGGCTTTTCCATCTATAAGATTATTGGCGTGATTAGTACACAAGCGTGTAACACGAACGGGTAGTAAGATGCAGTGCTAAAAAGTAACAATATGGTTTTAAATCTTTCTTTCTCAGCTTCTGTGCTGGCGGCCGGGGTTCAATCCTCGGTCCCGGCACAGATTTATCTGATTGCCAAACCCTTCCTTCACCTCTGACAAGACATCTTGTGAATGTGGGGAATGCCAGGCCTCCACCGTGGTTCGGATTCCACGTTAAACTGTAGGTCCTCCATTTAATCTCACAATCACCCTACCATTACACATTAGCGTAAGTGCGTATAACCCAAACGGGTAGTAAGATGCGGTGTTAGAAAGTAACAACATGGTCTTACATCTTTATTTACCAGTCTCTATGTGTATTTTTCTTAACAACCTTCATCTTAGTTACCTCCTAAGAGCATGTGGCTAGTAACAATCTTTTTAGAACCTCTACAGGCTATACGCATATGTATTAATTAATCTAATGATTTAGGGATGAGAAAGGTTGAATTTAGATTAAGTGTATCCACATTTACGTGAAGGGAGAGTGTTAAATTATTTTGGAAAAACCTACCTCAACACACCCTCAACCTAGATTTGAAATACAATCTTACTGTCATCGGCAGTCCGATATAACATGAGATTGATGCCTTAGACCACGTGGTCATCGAAGCAAGTAACCATTTTATTGAAATTATCAAAACCAATTCTAAACGTTAATACGTAAATAAGATATAGATTCTTGGCCTTGTGCTGATATTATTTTATTAAGCCTATATAAACAGAAAAAAAAGTAATCTTGTGGTTACTACCCTCATTTTCACCCGCAGCATTGGCCGAGTGGTTCAAGGTGCTAGACTCGCATTATTTTAGGTCACCATTGAAGAAGGATCTGACCAGGTTAACCAGAAGGTCATGAGTTCTTCTGTGTAATTTTACCATCTTCTCGCTCTAATGCCGCACTACTAATCCTTAACAATAGTTTTAGTTCACTAATCATCCTTATCTTAAGATTAGAAATAAATAAATACAAATCATATAATTATATTCTTTCCACACTTAGGTTTAAACGCCCAGACGTCGCATTTTACAATACTTTTAACACCACCTCCCACACAAGTGGTAACGTGATCTAAAGCACCAGGCTCACAATATACTTCCTGTGACAGAGAATCCGTGGTTCGAATATCGATTGGTTGCACTGTGGAGGAGGGGGAGGGGGGTAAGATCGTTTTTCTCATGTGATGTGTTATGATCTATCCAGCCCTTCTACACGAATGCAGGTACATTTGTTCTAGCTAGCCTTCTCATTCCTACCTCATTTTTTTTTAGGGTGTGTGTGCCTTAATACACGTCTGGGATGATCACTTATTTACATTTAGGGGATTAGAATGATGAAGGTAGAATTGAGGAAAATTATCCACGTTTGCATGAAAAAAAAGTATGGAACTATTTAGAATAATATAATATAATATTTAGCACTGCGTCTTACTACCCGTTCGGGTTATACGCATTAAGTACTAATTACTCTAATGGATTAGGAATTGGGAAGGTTAAATTAGAGGAAGTGAACCCGCATTTGCGTGGAAGTAGAGTGGGAAACCATTTAGGAAAACCACCACCAGTTCACCCGACCGAGATTCGAACCTCGATCTCCCCGTCCTCAGCAGTCGAGCTCAACACGACAAACGCGTTAGCCAACTACGCCACCGAGGCGGGTAACTATTTAGAAAAAAAGAGTCATCCATAGTATACACAAAAGGGATTTGAACCCTGAACTCCCCGTTACCGAAAAAAACAAACACAATGAGCTTGACATTTAGGTCTCACGTCCACTGAAGCAGATGACTCGGGTATTAAGTCGTTAGAAAACCCACGTGTTAAAACTTATGAGTGATAAAATAACCTAAAAAACGGTAACAATATCATATACGGGTTGGAAATCCTTTTTGAATGTGACTCTCGGGCCATTCATGGTTCAAGGAGCGGATGTTACGTAACTGGACTACTGGTCTTAATGCGCGCAGCCAATTTGTGGACAGGGCGTTAATAGTGACTGTCGTAAATGAAGTGCGCCCCTTTTATCGTCAGATCGCGATGCTACCTCCCCCCCATTTCATAAGCACAAGACCACCCATGTAATGAAGAAAGACCTCTGTTCACAAGGAAATAAAACCAAGCGAAATAAATTGCACAGACTTTTTTCAAAGCTACAGTTTGGAATTTGTCGCTTTAGATAAAGTATCTAGATTTTAAGTTTATTCTTTAGTACGTATATGCTATATATAGGCTATATATGTAACCCTAGAATCCTTAATGATATTACAGGATTCGAGAAAATATCAAATTAAAGATTAAAATTTTATTTTTAATTATTCTAATACATTTTTATAATTCTAATACGGATTATTCGTAATTCACCTCCATCATAATTATAGAACAAATTTAACAATCAGACCTGAGACCATTAATCTAACACTAGTACGAATGTATGAATGTTAAAAGTGACCTGGCGGTCTAAGGGTAAGGTGTCAGACTTTTGTGCTGGCGGCTGGGGTTCAATACTCGGTCCCGGCACAGATTTATCTGATTACCAAACCCTTCCTTCACCTCTGACAATACATCTTGTGAATGTGGGGAATGCCGGGCCTCCCCCGTGGTTCGGATTCCACGTTAATCTGTAGGTCCTTCATTTCATCTCACAATCACCCTACCATTACACATTAGCGTAAGTGCGTATAACCCGAACGGGTAGTAAGACGCGGTGCTAATAATAATAATGAATGTTAAAAGGAATGCATGGTAATAAAAAATGTTAGCGAAAGACAAACTATTTATATTTTATATTATTATACTATATTTCTATTTCCTCTTATGTTCGTCCTTTTTCCTTGATTCAGATTTCGGTCATCGTCGATAGTATGAAGATTTAGATTCGGGAAATTGTGGATCCGTCCCAACTGTAATATTTATATGGTTGTGTTCAAGATAATGGTTATTGATGACGCCTCAGTCAAGACCGTAAGGTATGAGGAGGCTATATTTAGAGGAAGTGCATACGCATAGCTTGGATAGTAAGTGGGAAATCCACCGAAAGATAACCTACCCATTGATCCCGCTGAGATTTGAACCTTGACCTCTCCGTTACCAGCATTTCAGTTTATTGCGAGAATGATGCTTTATTACGTATGACTACTTGTACGGGCCTGTTAGTATTAATAGATTTTCCTATGATAACGATATATATAAATATCAAGTTTAAAGAAAATTGACCAAAACTTTTAAAAAAAACTTTTGCATGTTTACATAGTTTTTAATAGGACGACAGCTTTTTATTTTTGGGGGAAATATCATTTATGAGCCATTGATTTGTACCTTAAACTCTAAAAAAAAAAATGTAATCAAAATAGTTTGAAGCTATTTATTAAAAAACCAAATTGAGTTTTGTCTGTCGCTTGAGCTAAATACGGTTAGTATTTATGTTTCGGAGATAATATTCACTATACTCAAATATAGGATGGAAATACTCTATGGTATTAGGAACTCGAAAGTTCATTGCCCCACTTATAAAAGTACATACGTATCTTGAGCTAGTTCTATGCTGCCCACCTCATTACACACTGTCTCCTTCAGGTACATTCTAATGATATCTTCTCATCTGCATATAGTTCTTCCCAATGGTATCTTCTAATTGGAATGCCTGTCCGTACCTTGATCACGGTCCTAGATTCTCCAACTCGCACCATATGTCCTGGTTATCGTAGTCAAATTTCTCTTGAGATGAGTACAGAGCATGCATCTCATTATGTAGATACCAGGGTAGTGACTCCCCAGTATTCTCATCCCTTTTTGCATCAAATATCTTCATAAGCACCTTGTTTTAGAACATACTAAATTTTTCGTCATGTTAGGTAATTATTATTATTATTATTGTTAGCACCGCGTCTTACTACCCGTTCGGGCTATACGCACTTACGCTAATGTGTAATGGTAGGGTGATTGTGAGATGAAATGGAGGACCTACAGATTAATGTGGAATCCGAACCATGGTGGAGACCTGGCATTCCACACATTCACAAGATGTCATGTCAGAGGTGAAGGAAGGGTTTGGTAATCAGATAAATCTGTACTGGGTTCGAGGATTGAACCCCGGACTCTAGCACAGAAGTCTGACACCTTACCCCTAGACCACCAGATCACCGGCCATGTTAGGTAAGATACCAAGTTTCACACCCATAGAAAACAACCGGTAAAGTTATTGTTTTGTGTATTCTAAGTTTTACATTATATTCCAAATTAACAAATTTTAATAAATGCTGTTCATCAATTTAAAATCCACACAACTGCACACACATAGTCATGCAACACAACCAACATATTGGGATTAAATTAATGTAAATAGTAGATTTTATAAAAAATTTGAGTTTGGTTTCACCAACATTATAATAATTTATCTATATTTTGTATGTGTTAGAAAGTAAAACAAAAATAGAACATATGTACATTGGCGTGTTTATTCTCGTCTAGTTTGATGGGTAAAGGTGAGATCTGGTTGGGTGCGCTGAGTTTATCTTCTAAACGGTTTCACGCTAAGGCTCGACTCACACACTCACCGAAAAATGGAAAGCAGAATATGCGCAGTAATTCATACACTCTAAGTTGATCCATAATGCATCGCAACTCTTTAAAACAGCTGATTATCAAAATATTTTATTTCCTAGGGGATAAACCTATACTTTAGATCATTCTCCCTATTGATGTATACAAATTATAACACTGTGTCGTAGCACAATACAATACATCCATAAACACGCTTTACATTAACGAATTATTTCACATCTCCTCACAACGGTCTGCTAGCTTCTACCTGTAGAGCGCATGCGTACTAATTTGAGATGGTTGATTGTGAGACTTGATTCGTTCTCCTGTGCCTAACATCTTGAGCAGAGCGGACAAAGTACAGTAGCCCCATGATTTCTTTGGTGCTGGCTGACAGCTGACAGCTAAATGCTTTGAAATTTACCAGACCAAATTATGTATCCCTACGCTGAGCCATATGATCTGCAAAACATGTGTTTAGCAGCCGTCATTTCTGACAGTCAAAACTTAGGTACATACCTAAATTTTGACTGTCACAAGTAAGCTCTGAGCTGTCAGTTAGCACCAAAGAAGTCATGGGGCTACTATAGAGAATAGTTGACCTTCAGCAGAACAACTCGCGTCGATTAAGCGGGGATCCTGTGATTGGCTTAGAGGGCGTTATCACGTGACCACGTTTATGTTCTGCAATAGTTTTCTCGGCGAACGTGTGACTCCACAGTAACCCTCTTCACAGATGCGGCTACGTTTCCTTTGAGATTCTAACTTACCCAAACTTATCTTATGATGTAAATATGTTTATAGTCTGGTAGGTCAGTGAGATATGAAGCACAAAAATGGCTAGTAATAAAAAAAAGTGTTTTGGTTTATGGTTTTGGGTACGACCTTATGCTTCCAGCTTTTCACATTATTCACTCCATACTTTAAAATATGTTCCTTCTATCATCGATGTTTGTTATTTTATAGAGGAGGGGAAAGTGGGGGAAACATAAATGAAGCAAAATTTTCTGCTCAACAAGTTTATAATTTTCCTCTTTTTTACCGAGAGTCTTCAAAGTTGGTTCCCCTGAGTAAAAGAAGTGTCGTTAAAAGTTTTACGAGGAGTGTTTTTGTACTTTTCTTACTTTGACTACGTTTTATGCCTAGAGACCCTTTTAATTATGCTCATATTCATTGATGTACATGAATAATAATTGAAAGTTTTTTTTATCTTACACGAGTGTTTGTGTGAACGTGACCTAAAACATAACTGTGCATAAGTGTGTGTGCGTATATATATAACATATACCTATGTAAAATAATATGTATAGGCTACATTTATTTAATCAAAGTAATACATGTACTTATAAAGGAGAAAATGTAGATTAAGTTAGTACAATTTTATATAAATGAACTTGAACTGGCGGTCTAGGGGTAAGGTGTCGGACTTCTGTGCTGGGGTCCGGGGTTCAATCCTCGGTCCCGGCAAAGATTTATCTGATTACCAAACCCTTCCTCCACCTCTGACAATACATCTTGTGAATGTGGGGAATGCCAGGCCTCCACCGTGGTTCGGATTCCACGTTAAACTGTAGGTCCTCCATTTCATCTCACAATCACCCTACCATTACACATTAGCGTAAGTGCGTATAACCCGAACGGGTAGTAAGACGCGGTGCTAATAATAATTTATATAAATGGCCTTAGCATTTTTTTGTGTGTGGAACCCGCTAAGCTATTTAAAGTTTGTTTCTTTCCTAAAGAATAGTTTTAATGTATCACTTGCATTTACATAAAAAAAATATTTTTAGATTTTAGTGTGAAGAACTTCTCTCCCCCACTATCCTACAAACGATTATAGTACTATACAATTATGTAGCATGTTATGTATAGCCTGGTTTTTGTTGGAAGAACATTAGAGAAAACTCAAACATATTTATTTGCGGTCAAAATTGATGACATTTTACAATATTATTTATAGTATTCTATGGGTATTGATAATATATATCAAAAATGACAACTGAAGATGACATGACTTTATGTATGAAAATATTAAAATTGTTTTAGTAAGTTTAGTAACTAACTTCTACTGTTCTTCCTACCGAAATCATACTATACGTACAAATGTGTCGACTTAAACCTTAATTTCCTCTATGTAATGCCACCAAAGCCGAGTCATTTCCGGTTTATAACCATGTTTAATTAAATATCGTGCTCTGGGACAGATACGGCATAGTCACATATTTTAATGTCGGATGTAACGGATACTTTTAACAGCACACTCAGACTTACGCTAGCTGTTGGCTTGCATCAAGGAGGCTGGACTTCGATCAAGACCGGATATATTGCGCCAGTGTCTAAGAGTAATAATACACTTATTTCACTTGATCGCCACTAACGTGGAACTCAGCATTCTTTTCCGGCAGTTTTAATAGGTGGTATCTCAAATATAATTTTGTATTACTTTTTAGCGTATAACCCGAATGGGTAGTAAGACGCGGTGCTAAATAGTATTATTATTACTTTTTACCTAATTATCTCTTCAACAACTTCATGATCCTTAGAATATCGACCCGCCTCGGTGGCGTAGTTGGCTAACGCGCTTGTGTTGAGCTCGACTGCTGAGGACGGGGAGATCGAGGTTCGAATCTCGGTCGGGTGAACTGGGGGTGGTTTTTCCTAAATGGTTTTTCACTCTCCCTCCACGCAAATGCGGGTTCACTTCCTTTAATTCAACCTTCCCAATTCCTAATCCACTAGCGTAATTAGTACTTAAACCGTATAATACCCGAACGGTTAGTAAGACGCGGTGCTAAATATTATTATTATTATCTTAGAACAGTGTCTCTCAAACTTTTGAACCTCCGGAAATCTTAACACCCCCTAAAAAAACATAAATATTTTGTTTACGTGGTATCTATCTCTCTTTGTTTATCGCATTTGAATTTACAACGTTAAGAAATTATGTAAAAAATATTGTTTTATTTAATTTTTATCATAGGTAAAATAGCTTGAAAATAAATTAAATTAATATTTTTAAAACATGACGAATGCTTTACTGTTTTTAAACAATTTTCTTAGTGAAAATGATTAACAGTATTGCAAGTCTCTTTAATATCTATCTGGCTTTAATAGAATACAGCTGGAATCGCATGTGTTCATCTGCATTCAATATTTTACATTGTTTAATTTAGTTGAGTCGCATTTTAAAACGGCAGCCCCACAAAGAATATTAGGTCTCATGGAACCCCTGAAGGGGACTCTGGGAGCCCCGGGGCTCCGAGGAGCACTCTTTGAGAAACGCTGCCTGAGATAAGTTGTCTATTACCATTTGTTGGAGATACAAATGATACAAATAATTGCTATTTGATTTTCAATACCCTCCAGGTGAATGCTTTTATTTATATATACTGTCTTCTACCTACTCCTTTAAGTATATATTGAATAATATAACAACTGCCATTTACCCGCCTCGGTGGCGTAGTTGGCTAACGCGCTAGTCGTGTTGAGCTCGACTGCTGAGGATGGGGAGATCGAGGTTCGAATCTCGGTCGGGTGAACTGGGGGAGGTTTTTCCTAAATGGTTTTTCACTCTCCCTCCACGCAAATGCGGGTTGATTTAATCTAATTCAACCTTCCCAATTCCCAATCAATTAGCGTAATTAGTACTTAGAGCGTATAACCCGAACGGGTAGTAAGACGTGGTGCTAAATAATAATAATAATAATAATAATAATAATAATAAAACAACTGCCACAAAACACTTTGGAACGTCTCTTGTTTCTGATGACTCTAAGTAGCCGACTATCTCACACGTCCACAATAGACTCTGGGTGACCTGGTGGTCTAGGGGTAAGGTGTTAGACTTCTATGCTGGTGGCCGGGGTTCAATCCTCGGTCCCGGCAAAGATTTATCTGATTACCAAACCCTTCCTTCACCTCTGACAAGACATCTTGTGAATGTGGGGAATGCCAGGCCTCCACCGTGGTTCGGATTCCACGTTAAACTGTAGGTCCTTCATTTCATCTCACAATCACCCTACCATTACACATTAGCGTAAGTGCGTACAACCCGAACGGGTAGTAAGACGCGGTGCTTATTATACACAATAGACTCTGACATAATAAATGATGTATGAAGATCTTAGATAATTCAGCAATAAAGATATGATATGCTAAGTCAAGTATCCTAATTTTGATTAACATGTTCAGGTGTAATTTTTAAAATAAATATTTAAATTTAGTTTGTGAGAGCCACACAACCCGAGTGAACATTAATCACCCGCTGCTCCTTTAGGTAGTTTAAACAGACAATAGCCAGTTGAGTATTTATATGAGCGCTTGAAAATAAAACCTTTACCTAGGACAGCCCAGTCAGAAATTGTATCATCTTATACTTGGACCTACACTCAAATAGATTATTATAGACACCAAACCATAGGAAATTAAATTAATGAATGCAACAGTTTATCGTCATTGATATGGATGTGGTCTAAATTTTAAGCTCATCAGGTCTAGTTTGCCAGAAACGTGGAGGTAGCGGCTCAAATCCCGACTAGATGTACTAAGAATGATTTCCTAAAATATTTCCCACTCTTCTTCTAAGCGTGTGTGGATATATTTCCTCTAAGCTATACCTTTCTTATCCTTTCTCCATTAGTGTAATACATGTACATAGCCTGAATGGGTACTAAAAAGAAAAACCAATGATCAATAAATTTAATTAGATCTCTTTTTTTGAAATATGAATTAATTATAAAGATATCTAAGAAAATGTAATGCTATAAAAAATTTATATCTTATGTGATAATGCGCCGTGACTTTAAAAAAAAATTATTTTACTAACATTTAATTTTTAATTTAAAATAAATGTATTTGCCTTGTAATTCCAATTTACGCTTTACTATTTGTTCAACGGTGACTTATCCTTTTTTTAGTAAGGCTAAGCGTATAATTTTTTAGACTAAAATCATGCAGTTTCACTTCAAATAAATACAATGGTATTTATAAATCATTTGTAGCTATTTTAAAAATCCCACAAAATTCTCTTGAATTAAATATGGTATCAAACTTGCTTCATGTTTTGTAAATTAAATAAAACTATACCAAATATTGGGGTAAAGTGCTCACCTCAGGACCCAATGTCAATCGGGTTCAAACCCAGCCGGGGTCGACGGATTTTTCCCCCGAGTGATAAAAATCTGTAGCACAACTTCCTTCGGAAATGGAGGTAAAGCCTTCTGACTCATGTCGATTGTGGCATGTAAAACAACCCTGAAAGGTGTGAAATTACCTCTTCCAAAAAAAATTGGTAGGTGCTTTCACTCTCGCTTTTAGAAATTATTGTGTTCTTATATAAACAATCGGTTCGGAAAGTGCACGTTAAATACCACGATAAATTAAAAATTAAAATTATACTAATAAAGGTCGAATAACTTCTCAAATAGTTTAGTGTTAGTTAAGGTAACGTACCCTCAGTTACTAAGTAAACCCTCTATAAACGATGAAAGTCTAAAGAATAGACAGCTTGGCCACCACCATCTGAAGGGGAAATATGGGGGGACAAGCCAGTGTCAACAACACTCTCACATACAACTACAAACACGGCTAGCAAACCCATACCGGTGGGCACACAGACAGGGGAGAAGTCATACCTTTCCTGGTTTGCCTGGTGAATGGCAGGTCAAGGTTCCTGTTCTAGCTGGACGTACTGAGATGTTTTTTTTCATTTCTCAATCCCCCTTCACACAAATGTGGGTACAACTCTTCTATATGTTTCTTTGTACATACCCTGTTAGTGTAGGGACATCCCCATTTAGGGAAAAATTCCCTCAATACACCCAGCCGATCTCCAAGTCACCGGCAAACCAGACTGAATGGCTTAACATTTAGATCACATACCCATTAGCGTAGTTTTAAACCCGCATTTAATTAATGGTCCAAGTGGGAGTATGGAAAATTTAGAAGAGATGTACCCACATTTGTATGGTGGGGGAGTGGATAAACATCGTTACACCCAGCCTAGAATCAAACCCTGACCTGCTCTTCAATTTAACACCAGAATAAACGAGCTTGAAGTTTGTATATCGATACGGAACTTCTCCAAATGTATGAACACAAAAAAAATATGTTTATAGTACTATCTATGTGAGTTTTAGTTGAAAACACTCCTTCAAAAGTGAATTTTAATAAACGCTCTTCAAAATCCCCGACTAAAAATCCTATTTGCCCACTTTCCTAAATATTATTTTAGCCATGAAATTGAAGCTCCACACATACAAAATTCAACCCATCTATGAGGAAAGAGGCAAAAAACAAAAATACATCCCGGGTTTTCCCTCAAACCACGAATTATATGAATATAAAGTAAAAATAAAAATCGATCAATTTTGTTATGCTTTGTGCTTTTGGTGGGGATATACTGGTATTGTTACGGCTTTTTCGGTAAAACAAAATAAGGGCACATCGTCTCGGTGCTGTTCATGGATATTAGTTTCGCTTCCGCGATGCAACATAATCGTTTCCAAGCATCATTGGCCTCGGGCGGCCGTGAAATGATCTATATATTACTTCCACGCATGATGGGAAAGGGGGTAAGGTGGGGGGGGGGGTAGAGAAGGGATACATTTATTCATCAGTGTGAGGGTTCAGATTCCGCAACAAACAATCACTTCAATAGCTCGTTGTTGGCCTGGGGGATAGAAAAAACCTTGTCACATGACAAATATACCAATTAATCCAAACAATCACTTTGGCCATATTTAAACATCTATTTAACTTTAATTTCTACATCTGCATCTGTGGGCGTGTGGACTAAGGTGTCGAACTTCTCTCGTATGGTTTACCAGTGACGTAGAGGTCAAGGTTTGAATCTCAATCAGGTGTACTAAGAGTGTTTTTTTCCTAAATGGGGTGACCTGGTGGTCTAGGGGTAAGTTGTAAGACTTCTGTGCTGGTGGCCGGGGTTCAATCCTCGGCCGCGGCAAGGATTTATCTGATTAACAAACCCTTCCTTCACCTCTGACAAGACATCTTGTGAATGTGGGGAATGCCAGGCCTCCACCGTGGTTCGGATTCCACGTTAAACTGTAGGTCCTCCATTTCATCTCACAATCACCCTACCATTACACATTAGCGTAAGTGCGTATAACCCGCACGGGTAGTAAGACGTGGTGCTAATAATAATAATAATAATAATTTCCTAAAAGATATTCCATTATCATTCCACGCGCAGATGAAGATACAATTACTCTAAACTCTACCTTGCTTCTCCATGTAAATTTGAGAATAACCTAAATATGTTGTAGGTAAGCCGTGATTAACAAGAAATAAAAATCACTTTCATTGCAGGTCACGTGTTTTAAGGAATAATTCTCGTAATGGACTGGATGACTGCGACTAGGAGGATGAGGTTAGATTCTTTGCCACGTGTACTGGTGAGATGTTTCTCCCATTTGATCTGTCCCTGTGGATTTTCTTGTCCCTCTCTCTAAGCTAATGTTGGGTGAACTTCCTAATAATTATTTCTCCCGATTTCTACCCAATAAATAAAGCCATTAATAATCATGGTGGCAAAGGAAATAAAAATGATAAAATCATTTTTAAATACTGCTGTTTGTCGAAACAAAATCCTTCCTTTTAAGGGTCAACTTTCATAACCTAAAGTTTGACGGAACAATAATTTAATGAATTTCAGTTTAAATATGACCTCCAAAGAAGGGAGTCGAACCCAGAACATTAGGCTCAGCCTGGCAGTGGCTTAGTACTAAACTAGCCAAGTTCGACTCTTGCCCAGGCTGATTCTCACACTCATTATTTAAGTTATGACTGACGAGAGTATTATTAGTAGTATGGAAGATATAGCGAACTAGATCTGATTTGAAAGACCGTTGTTTGATTCTTGACTGGGTGCATCATACTTTATATGTTACATTTCAATTAAACGTTTCCAAACTAGTTGTGGAATAATATACGAGGTTAGCAGGCATGACATTTTGTAGCTTCGAATAGTTCTGTTGGAATAATAGTCAAAACAATATAACAGACAATTACAGTAAATTACTCTTTTTCTTGCACTTTTAGACGGACAACCAGAATTTAAGCTAAAAACCTAAATATAAATAATAACTAACAATTTATTTTTAGATAATCAATTATATAACTTATGGGTTTTATTATTAATAATGATACACTATCTAAATTTGTGTTATTTTGATAAATATTTTTAAAATGCAAAACAATTTTATTATTATTATTTTATATATTTTTGTAACTCTACGTTAGTAATATGCTATAACGCAAACAGCAAAATGCTTCTGTTTCATCTGAGCTGTTTGATTGAGGACCGAGTGGTCAGGGTTTAAACGCAAAGCGTACTGGCGATTTTCAACTTAGATTATTTATGACTACCCCTCCACACATATACTCATATATCTCCTCTAAATTATACCTACTCCATCCCCAACCGATAATAAGTGTAAATATAAGAATATCTTGGACTGGTGCAGCTAAGGAAAGATGTTATTTAATGTTAACGGTTTTTTCTTGTTAATAATATTTCACACTTTAAGTATGCAACTGTTCATAACTAATATTTTAAATCGTTTTTGTCACTTTATTAAACAGATATTTTGAATAAACATTTCGTACGTCATCATACTTCATAATTATTATGATGTGTATATACACTGTAAGTTTGAGAAATTTGCTACAAATTTAATGTGGTGATATATATTATGTAGTAGATACAAGTACCCTAATAGTTAAGTGCTTTTAATTACATTAAAATGAAGCCGAGTTATCCGCAATTAAACATTGAATTGTATGGCTGGATAGGTAGACGGGCGGTCACTCTGTGACGTCACGCACCCAGCTCAACCTGCTCCATAACGGCTGATCGAGGCAATCTTATGTTCTAACAACCTGCTCCATAACGGCTGATCGAGGCAATCTTATGTTCTAACAACCTGCTCCATAACGGCTGATCGAGGCAATCTTATGTTCTAACAACCTGCTCCATAACGGCTGATCGAGGCAATCTTATGTTCTAACAACCTGCTCCATAACGGCTGATCGAGGCAATCTTATGTTCTAACAACCTGCTCCATAACGGCTGATCGAGGCAATCTTATGTTCTAACAACCTGCTCCATAACGGCTGATCGAGGCAATCTTATGTTCTAACAACCTGCTCCATAACGGCTGATCGAGGCAATCTTATGTTCTAACAACCTGCTCCATAACGGCTGATCGAGGCAATCTTATGTTCTAACAACCTGCTCCATAACGGCTGATCGAGGCAATCTTATGTTCTAACAACCTGCTCCATAACGGCTGATCGAGGCAATCTTATGTTCTAACAACCTGCTCCATAACGGCTGATCGAGGCAATCTTATGTTCTAACAACCTGCTCCATAACGGCTGATCGAGGCAATCTTATGTTCTAACAACCT
>CABFVX010001554.1:74748-85329 GCA_902151425.1 Timema shepardi | reverse complement strand
CACCGCGTCTTACTACCCGTTCGGGTTATACGCACTTACGCTAATGTGTAATGGTAGGGTGATTGTGAGATGAGATGGAGGACCTACAGTTTAACGTGGAATCCGAACCACGGTGGAGGCCTGGCATTCCCCACATTCACAAGATGTCTTGTCAGAGGTGAAGGAAGGGTTTGGTAATCAGATAAATCTGTGCCGTGACCGAGGATTGAACCCCGGCTGCCAGCACAGAAGTCTGACACCTTACCCCTAGACCGCCAGGTCACCTTCATTGAATTCAAACTACAAGTTAGTAAGATAAGGGTTGCATAGCCTTCATATGTAGCCAGTTTCAGTCCCTGTGATATATGTAATGTAAATCTCTTCTCTTTGGGTAGAGGGGTGGAGTGGAGTTGATCAAAGGAAGTGTTGCTTGGTTAAAAGGTCGAATGGGGGAAAGGCGTAGCCTACTCTTCTGTAGGTGTGATAATTGAATATACGATCAAAGATTTCACAAAACCAGGTATTAAGGCAGCGGTGAAGGGAACGCCAGTTAATGTGAGTAGGTAGGGGGCGCGAGAAAAGGTGTTATCACAGTTTTTATATCAAAATATTTTTGGTCAAAATAAATAAAATATTGCTTCGGTACAGATAAAGAGTCTATTTTTTTTGCATTGTGATATCATCAGTTCTTGAATATCCATGTATGTCCTGGAATTTAAAGACAACTTTTTATCTTCATTTAAAAAAGTTTTTCGTCTAATCTCGCTATTATACTCTTGACAGATATTCAAGAACTATTGATATCATCATGAGAAGAAAATTAAACTCTGTGTTTCTAATGAAAGCATACATTTTTATTTTGACCAAAATGTTTTGATATAAAACTACAAAATCACGGTCTTTAACTTGGATTCTCTACATAACCACTTTAAGGGGAGGTTTTTTTTTACTTTATGATATAATTATTAAATGTTATATTTCTCGAGGGTCAAAAAACCAAATGAGACTAAATACCTTTTTTGGTCAAATAGTATAAAAGACTTTACTTTCGAAATAGACTGGACTGTCGATTCCAGGGGATTGGATTTCAAGTCCCGGCTGGCTGTATTGTGGCTGTTTTCCCTAAATGGTTCTCCACCCTCTCTCCACGTAAACTTCTTATACATTCATTCTACCTCATTAGTGCAGTTAATAATTAATATGCATGTGGTTCAAACGGGATGGTAAAATAAATAAATATTATTAATTTAAAAGAAACCTTTACTATATCACGTCCCGTGTTCGGATCCTGATTGGCTCAATGTAAACGTTGATTGATCTCGATACACGTGTGTTATTTATCTCATGGTGCTAGATACTATCGTCTTGTATGCGGGCGCCAAGTAGATAAGTATCCTACCAACGTTTTACCCGTGGAATTATCATTAATACGAAATTAATATCACGTTTACTATGTACCTAATCTTATTACCCGTTCGGATTGCACGCTTTATGTAAGAACTATGCCAGTGGGCAGTTCTCAGAGGGCCCCATGCTTCTAGAGCCCATATGCTTTAATTTTTCAAAGATTATTTTAAATTAAGGGTGGCTTATGTTTAAACCTTGATTTTGTAACACATCTGGTTGAAAGTACCGTTAAATTATAGATTATTATTATTATTATTATTATTATTATTATTATTATTAGCACCGCGTTTTACTACCCATTCAGGTTATACGCACTTACGCTAATGTGTAATGGTAGGGTGATTGTGATATGAAATGAAGGACCTACAGTTTAACGTGGAATCCGAACCACGGTGGAGGCCTGGCATTCCCCACATTCACAAGATGTCTTGTCAGAGGTGAAGGAAGGGCTTGGTAATCAGATAAATAAGTCTGTGCCGGGACCGAGGATTGAACCCCGGCCGCCAGCATAGAAGTCTGACACCTTACCCCTAGACCGCCAGGTCACCTTCAACTTAAAGAATATGATGCTTGTATGTGGTTATAACCGTAATTTGCAACTATAATAACTTGCCTGTTTAATCCATCATGATATGCTTGTCTGTACAAATGTACCATTGACAGTATAAGCCCTTCAGGATTTAATATGCCTGCGTTATCTGATAGCTCGTAATCTTAATTGATCGCTCATTATGTAGCCGACAATTTCCACATGTCCATCACAGACTCTGCCTTAAAGTATGAGTTAAAAATTAACCTGGGGATGGGACGACTCCTGGATAGCTCAGTGGTAAGAGCATTGTTGTTCTAAACCAAAGGTCACGGGCTCGATTCACGTATCTATGTGTAATTTTTCAATATAAGAATATGATATTCCGATCTAAATTTACCCATACATTAAAAACTATAATAATTGGTTTATGTTAGTTCAATTATTTATATTACCTAATATTATTCAATTTTATGAAAAATTAAATTTTATTCTTCTGAACTTTAATCTAAGTTGTTTGGCAAAATGAGAATTTATGTTGAAAAACCTGGGAATTACGGGGAATTGTGTAGTAAAATAAAAGTTCAATCTTGGTGAAACCATTCCAAACCAAAATTGAGTCCGGGCCTGGCCACCGGATCAGAGTCAGGCACACTATCCGTGTTTCCATCTCCTGCCACTGACGGGTGAAGGGGAGCTCTGTACTCTGCTGTTAGGCTGCTGACATCTCTCTGACTCTGCCCTTGGGAGATAGGGCAGCTAGCAATCATGGGGTCCCTTGTCTGCATGTGGATCAGACAATCGAATTATCTCGTCACCATCTCACCCCTATACCGACCAAGTTTGGAATTCTTGCTGATGAGATATGTCGGGACCTTGGTCTGGAAGAGATTCCGAGACGGGCAAGATGTGACCGCACGGTTATTGTATTTATATATAATATATATAATATTTAGCACTGCGTCTTACTACCCGTTCGGGTTATACGCTTTAAGTACTAATTACTCTAATGGATCAGGAATCGGGAAGGTTGAATTAGAGGAAGTGAACCCGCATTTGCGTGGAGGGAGAGTGGAAGACCATTTAAGATCAATCTCCCCGTCCTCAGCAGTCGAGCTTCAACACGACAAGCGCGTTAGCCAACTACGCCACCGAGGCGGGTTGTTACTGTATTGAATGCTGACTTGGGGGACCACAGTTATACTCCTAAACGATTTGTTTGACTTTCATCGTTGCTTACCACCCGTCCATGCTGTCCGCATACTTGTTCATACACTGAAATAGTAAGGAAGAGGAAGGTTTAATTTATAATAAATGTATCTACATTTGCTTAGCGATAGAATGGGAAATCATTTAGTGGAACCCATCTCAGTATACGCAGTCGAGAATCCAGCCCCAAACTTCCTACCACATACAAAACGACCTTGAATTTTTCTTTAAAAATTGGGGTCTTCCTAACCTCTCTGAATGAGAATTATTGGCCAGTTCCTTAAAACTCCTGCTGCGTATCTTGCCCCCTTGGATTATATAGTCCAAATCCCTGCACTAAAGCAGGGATGGTGAGTATTTTTCAACCAGTGGGTCACTTAAGGACTGGCTAAATTTTAGAACACGTGTAGTGTACCATCTCTTATTTTTAATGAGTATTTAAAAATTAAAACTTATTGAATATTATCAATGTGATGAATAATTCAAATCGAATTGTAAATATTTTAATAATCCTAAATTTTAAAGAAGGAAAATTTATAAATGGTAAAAGTTAGTACCTTAGTTAATTTTAGTTTCAAACACATAAGCAAAAACATTGAAAGTAACACATTCAGTGAAAAAATACATTATTATTATTATTATTAGCACCGTGTCTTACTACCCGTTCGGGTTATACGCACTTACGCTAATGTGCAATGGGAGGGTGATTGTGAGATGAAATGGAGGACCTACAGTTTAACGTGGAATCCGAACCACGGTGGAGACCTGGCATTCCTCACATTCACAAGATGTCTTGTCAGAGGTGAAGGAAGGGTTTGGTAATCAGATAAATCTTTGCCGGGACCGGGGATCGAACCCCGGCCGCCAGCATAGAAGTCTGAAAAATACAGTAAATTGATACATATTATGTTAAACCCAAACTTACATAATTTTTACTTTCTCTCAACACCTTGGAGAGAAAGTATTGTGATTGTAAAAACATTCGAACTCGAGATTTTGATAAATTTCGACGTTTCATGACACTCTGAAAAAAAAAGTGGTTTTAGAAATGCTATCTGTCTGTAACTTAAGAGTCAAAATTATTTTACATAATGGGCTATAACTTGGTATCTGAGGTGTTTATGAAGTTTCCCCTGAAGAATTTTTGGAATTAGATGTCTAACCCTAAATTTAAGGGTAGTTTACTGTGAGGAATAAAGAAAAATAATATATTCTCACAAAATTCGCTTTAATTGTTTTGGTTAAATTTTATATCTATACGCTTTTTTTTTTACTATACGATTGCACGATGGCGATTCTCATTTTCTCATGAGAATTAATTTAAGAGTACCTTACATGGAATACATTTTTCCATTTTCATCATTTCTCCACAACTATTTGAGAAACAAAATATCTTATCATTTTAAAGTTGTACTATTAAAGGTAAAAATACTTTATTTTTACTCAATTTTCCTGTAACATTGTTCCTATTTCCTAATTCCATAGAGTAAGTAACAGTGTATATGGTTTTATCTATGATCTTAGGTGTAGTATTTCTACAACAATGAATGGACCTATTAATTTATTTATTTAAATAACAGTTGAAATATGATGATCTTCAAAAAATGATATGTCGTTGTGAAAAAGTTTAATTTAATATTTTCTTTATTTTCCATGTCAATGTGTCACCAAAATCGTGTTCGCGTGCCGCCCAGTAAGGTTTCGTCAGGTTAATGTGAAGCAAAGTTAGAGATAAGTCAGAATGTTTTGTATACTAAAGTAAATTCGGTAAAAAAAAATATTACATGGTAGGTTTAGCCAATAATTAATAAACAAGTATAAACGTTAAGAATCAAGGTTTTTAACGCATTTTCAGTGTCTAGTAACCTCTAGGCAATATTACCCGCCTCGGTGGCGTAGTTGGCTAACGCGCTTGTCGTGTTGAGCTCGACTGCTGAGGACGGGGAGATTGAGGTTCGAATCTCGGTCGGGTGAACTGGGGGTCGTTTTTCCTAAATGATTTTCCACTCTCCCTCCGCGCAAATGTGGGTTCACTTCCTCTAATTCAACCTTCCCAAGTCCTAATCCATTAGAGTAATTAGCACTTAAAGTGTATAACCCGAACAGGTAGTAAGACGTGGTGCTAATTATTATTATTATTATTTAGGCAATATTAATTCTACCTAAGAGAGATACGTGCTCCTTATTTGTGTTGAAAGACTGAGTCAGCCAGTCAAACGCAAACAGTTCACAACACAGTTGTTATTACAATCAGCTTGATTAGTGTATAGTTACACACCAGTGCTACAAAATTAAGCAAAAAAACTACAACATAAATAAGCTTTTATTTTATAAGAGGGGTCGAAACCATAACAGTAGCAGCTGTGGGGGTGTTGTGGCAGGGCTAGAGTTCGCTGTAGTCTCCAGTTTGAGGTAGAGTTAGGTCATTAATGTAAAGGTAAGTAAGGTCTTTTAAATAATAATAATAATATTTAGCACCGCGTCTTACTACCCGTTAGGTTTATACGCTTTAAATACTAATTACGCCGATGGATTAGGAATTGGGAAGGTTGAATTAGAGGAAGTGAACCCGAATTTGCGTGGAGGGAGAGTGGAAAACCGTTTAGGAATAACCCTCCCCCCCAGTTCACCCGACCGAGATTCGAACCTTGATCTCCCCTTCCTCGGCGGTCGAGCTCAACACGACAAGCGCGTTAGCCAACTACGCCACCGAGGCGGGTTCTTTTTAATAGAATGACTAGCTTGGGCTGATGCCTCTTTTTGAACATAATCAATTATAGTCGACTACTTCACATCATGTACTACAGCTTAGGTGACCTGGCGGTCTAGGGGTAAGGTGTCAGACTTCTGTGCTGGCGGCCGGGGTTCAATCCTCGGTCCCGACACAGATTTATNATCTCACAATCACCCTACCACTACACATTAGCGTAAGTGCGTATAACCCGAACGGGTAGTAAGATGCGGTGCTAATAATAATAATAATAATAATAATAATAATAATACTATAACTTACAATAACATTCAGTAAGACTCCGGGTATGATTAATTTAAACGCTCTTAGCCGACAATCCCTCCCTACACGAAGGTCATCCTAACAAATTGCCCAAGAGGTAGGGACTGGGTAGCAAAAGTATTAATATAAGGGAAAGGATGGAGAGGTAGTTTAGAGGAATTTCACCCGCATTAGCCTGAAAATAGGATGTTAAAAAACACACGTGTTAAACCATTCTTAATAGCACCCGGCTGACCACTGGAAAATCCTGTATATTGTGAGCCTGATGCCTTAGTCTACGTGACCACTGGGTGCAGTTCTTGGTCCCATTAAACTTAAAAAGCATGTTAAATATATACGATGTATTATGTTAGTATCATTTCCTCAGTCAACTTACCAATTATTGAGAATTTTTATTTAAAAAATATGCCTACGTAATAGTTATTTGACAACCTCAAGCTATCTTTACTTTATTAGTTGATTCTATAGGGCCAGTTTCATAGTCAAGTTTAGTACGCTTCAAGTGCGGCGCTACACTAAGTTCAAGACGACACCTACCTAAACTCGAATGGAATGGGCCAGTTTCCTATTCGAGAACGGCCCATTCCATTCTGGTTTAGGTAGGTGTTGTCATGTACTTAGTGTAGCGCCGCACTTGAGGCGTACTAAATTTGACTATGAAACTGGCCCTGTGTGAAAGTTTCAACTACTTATTAATTTTAGGATACTATTCTAGTCCTCATTTTATTTTATGGGGTCAAAATGCTGTATGAATAATAAAAAAAATGAAAGTGTGAAAGGGTAAATCTAGACTCTTTATTAAGGTTACAATTTAACTAGAGATTTACATAAACTTTAATGGTGTGGCACTTGTTTTAATTATCAACTTAACATTTTAACTACAGAAATGGGCCCTTTAAAAGTTTTTATTTTCTCAAAAAAGTAGTTCAACAAAACATTGTTTCGTTAGTATAAAGCTATAATCTAAATTATTTTTCTTAAAAAAAAACTTGTGTTTTTTTCCCACGTTCTGAAGTCAGCAATAGTTTTTCACAACTTATATTAATCTAGAGAGAAAGGATGGATGGATTTAATTTTAAGAAACTGCATCGGTGATTCTGAGGCCACTATCCAATAAATCCACAAATTATTAATGTCCAACCCTAGCTTGTGATAGAATCATAGCTCCCGTAAATTTTGTTCATTTTCTTAACTAGTCAGCTAATTTTAACACTAAGGTTATTAACTACCCAGCCTAACAGTTAGAAAGATTGGGTAGGTACAGTAGCCCCATGGCTTCTTTGGTGCTGACTGACAGCTCACAGCTGATTTCTGACAGTCCATATTTAGGTATATACCTAAATTTTGAGCGGCAGAAGTGACAGCTGCTAAACACATGTTTTTGTTGCTTATATGGTTCGGTGTAGGGATACATAATTCGGTCTGGTAACTTTTCAAAGCTTTTATCTGTCAGGTGTGAGCTGTCAGTCAGCACCAAAGAAGCCATGGAGCTACTGTAGCTTAGAGTAAATGCACCCGCAAAAGAGAGAGTGGATGGGAAAACAACAGAAATATATAACATTTAGAAAACAACTTCTCATGGCATCCGACTCGAGATTCAAACCTAGACCCTCGACCTATCCGTCACCAATTATTTAGTCTATTAGGAGCTTAACGTCTTAGACCGTGAGACCACTGGCATACGTATTGGTCCTACTATTATTTTCCGAAGATAATAACATTATAATGATCAACCCGCCATTCAAATACTGCCAGGTTCGTTTCCAGGTGATTCTGACAAATATATTTTCTATTTTCTTTATCGCTATCTTCTATTTAAATACTGGTTTGATCTGCTTCAATGGTCAATCGGTCTGAGGCGTCACCCTCGCACTAATAACAGATTACAATCTCGCTCGGGTGTGTCGAGGGTTGTAATTCTTACATGTTTTTACACTCTACCTCCATTCAAACGCGAGCACACTTCATCCAAATACATACCCACGCGCCCCTAGTACATTAGCTTAATTAGTACTTAAGCGTATAGCTCGGACGGTTAGTAAGACGCGGTGTTAAAAAATATATTTAAAAAAATACTATTTGTTTCTGCTATTCAATATATCTAGAAACCAAGGTTAAGAATGGAATGCTAGGTGAACTATCCTGAGTTACGTTAGCTTGTAAGTCGAGTTTATATACTGTAATATGTGTTTATTAAAGCACACGTTAAACAATCTCATGAACAAACTTTGTCCTCTCTCACTGCTCAGTCACGTGGGCGGACCGCCTAATGTTACCAATTTTGAGTTGAATTGTACGATTACATCGTGGATGGTTTCAAATTTACCCCCGATAAATTCAAAAGTAAGTTTTTCTTGCATATTCAACCAAAAAAGGGGAAATAAAGACTTTCCTTAAGTGATACCATTAGATTTCCTTTATAGTTTTATCTTGTTTTTTTCCCCCTTTCCCCTGCGAAAGTTATGTCCTTTTATTACCCATAATTCGTGAGAAGAGGCAGTTTGCTTGGGGGTTCCGTGAAACAGCTGTGGGGGATTGCAATCACTACGCGTGTGTGTTTGTACCAGGAGCTATATATAGGTTCACTTTCAGGGTTTTCATACTGGAAACCACAAACTGGTCCTTGGGCCACACATTTCCTCTTTCCCGTGAGTCTCCATTTTGGAAAGGATTAATAGGCTTAGGTGTCATCCTTTGCCTAGTGGGTAGAATGATTTGGGTAAGGATATAAGGGGACGCTTGGTTCGATTCCGGAGGCTGCTACGAATTAAAACATACCCTCAGTCATTGTGAGTTCGTCATGTCATCCATAAATATATCCCGGCTCCGTTAATATTGTGTCCCGTAGTAAGGCTCTAAAGGTAGTGAGTGGGCTGTTTCCCCAATATTTTCCTTCCTTATTTGACTTTTAGTTTGCAATCTTCTCGCGTGCAGCGTTAACAACATTGTTTGTTGACCCTGCAGTCAGTGAGAGGGTCTGTCTCTATTTTATTTTATTCTTCTTATATGCAGTGCTAACATAGCTGAGTGGCGTTGATGTCGGTGAGATGGCTCTCTCTATTTTCTTATTTCACTTACTCTAAGTTTTAAAATCTTTCCCGCATGCAGTGTCGACAACTCTGGTTGTAACCGCAGTTGGTGAACTGATGACTGACCTTACGTGTTTTCTCCTAGCTACTTCTTTTTATAAATCTAATTCACATTCATTTCCATATACTAGTAATGTGTCCCGTGCTAAAGTTTAATCACGATAGAAAAGTAAGCTTGGATAATGATATTGATGATGATGATTATGATAATAATAATAAACCGCAACAAAAAATGTAAACGTAACTAATGATTATTATTATTATTATTATTATTCCTTTATAAACATTTATAGAATAATATTCCTTAACATATAACCCCACACAGATGGGCACGTGGACTAAAACATCAGTATCGTCTAGTCTGGTTTGTTGGCGATGAGGAGGTTGGGGTTCAACACCCGGCCGAGGGTACTAAGGGGTTTATTTCTATACATTTTACCACTATTCCTAAACACAAATGCTTATGTTTATTTCCATACTACTTTACTCATCACCATACCATTAGTGTGATTAAATGAGGACATACTGTCTTTGTGACAAGACGCAGAGTATGTATGTATAATAATAATATAATATCCCATATATTAGGACCTTCTGCAAAGTGTTTTTGGTGTGTATTTATAGGACCTTTTCAAGTAAATATTATTCAAGGAGCCAGAAAAAAATATATTTCAAGTTTGGACAAGAATACAGTTTCTAGACAGAAGAGTTTCTGACCGAGTTAAAGATTATCAAATGTCTCATCACACTGCCAAGAAAGGCAAGATACTTATGTCTCGGAGTTCACTGAAAATTTGATATATGACACCTACAGGCTACTTCAATTCAATCTCTTGTAGATAGTTTTAATTAAATAGCGGAGTTACCTGCCTCGGCGGCGTAGTTGGCTAACGCACTTGTCGTGTTGAGCTCGACTGCTGAGGACGGGGAGATCGAGGTTCGAATCTCGGTCGGGTGAACTGAGGGGGGTTTTTCCTAAATGGTTTTCCACTCTCCCTCCACGCAAATGCGAGTTCACTTCCTCTAATTCAACCTTCCCAATTCCTAATACATTAGAGTAATTAGTACTTAAAGCGTCTAGCCCGAACGGGTAGTAAGACGCGGTGCTAAAATTATTATTATTATTATTATTATTAGCACCATGTCTTACTACCCGTTCGGGTTATACGCACTTACGCTAATGTATAATGGTAGGGTGATTGTGAGATGAAATGAAGGACTTACAGTTTAACGTGGAATCCGAACCACGGTGGAGGCCTGGCATTCCCCACATTCACAAGATGTCTTTTGTCAGAGGTGAAGGAAGGGTTTGGTAATCAGATAAATCTGTGCCGGGACCGAGGATTGAACCCCGG
>CABFVX010001554.1:50774-74196 GCA_902151425.1 Timema shepardi | reverse complement strand
AGGACCTACAGTTTAACGTGGAATCCGAACCACGGTGGAGGCCTGGCATTCCCCACATTCACAAGATGTCTTGTCAGAGGTGAAGGAAGGGTTTGGTAATCAGATAAATCTTTGCCGGGACCGAGGATTGAACCCAAGCCGCCAGCATAGAAGTCTGACACCTTACCCTTAGACCACCAGGTCACCAATCACTTTTTATAAATATTATCAATACCGATAAACTTATTTTGATAATATAGCAAAATGGCATCAGTGTCGACAGCAAAGAAAATACGTTTTTTCTAAAACCCTCTTCTTTTAGAGCACTTATTACACACTCGTGCTTCAATGTAAAATTTCCAAACTGTCGTCCTTGATATTTAGTTTTCGAACATAATCTATCTTCTTAAATGTGAGCCGTTTTCTACTGTAAGACGTTTCACCCGCTGTCCTTGCATTAGCCGGCTCTGATCCTAGTAGCCCAGGCTTATAGCTTGATCCGGACGATAGGACCAGAGCGAAGACATAACGCAATTAACACTAATTTAGGATAACCTCCTTGGAAATTGGGGACGGCACCATCTTTATCCACTTAACGGCAACACGGTTATATA
This sequence comes from Timema shepardi, assembly GCA_902151425.1. Lineage (NCBI taxonomy): Eukaryota > Metazoa > Arthropoda > Insecta > Phasmatodea > Timematidae > Timema > Timema shepardi. Next base: position 73,603 of record CABFVX010001554.1, on the reverse strand, counting down.
CTGGGCCCGGATCCCTGGTATAAGGCGGGTTAATAATCTCACACCCATCTATTACATATAGAAGATTATAGACACCGCTGTTCTGATGTCACGTACAATAATATACCAGCGTTTTACTCGAGTATAACGTGCTCTCTTGTACACCCTGTTTACCTTGAAAGGTCTTACCATGACGGACTACACTATGGTCCTATCTTATAAGCTACACCATAGTTTAATAATACAAGATAAGCTTGATCGCTGACAGAATAGATGATGGGTACAATACGCATCCTAGTTTTGTAAAGTAACATTTTGAAAATAAATAACTATGTATATACATATATATATACACATATATATGTATATATTTATATATATATATACATATATATATATACACATATATATACATATATATATATATACATACATATATATATATATAAATAATTATATACATATATACATACATATATATGTGTATATATATATTTGCGTGTAAAGTGCACTCCAAGTATATATATTATAGTCCAATTTTTATATCAAGAGTCTTTTAAAACACACACACAAATTTTGCTGCAAAATTTGCAAGTATTTTACTATGTTTTTGTTATTTTATGGGTACTACTAATATCCATCAAAATTGACCGCTGCAGCTCACATGGCTTTCCGTATAAATACATGAACATAGACCTAGAAATTTTGTTAGCTGTCATTACTATGAAAATTGGACCAATAGTTATATTTTTCTTCTTGCTTCCCTGTTGTTCGATGTTTCTTTATATATTTTTACTAACATTTTAAAATTCACGTTATCTTGATCCGTAACCTAGATACGCTTTAATTTTCTAAATGGCCCTCCTCTATTTATAAAAAGTTTATTGACAATTCTATTTATTGTAGTTTATAAAAAATAGTGGCTGTAAGAAATTTGGTAAAATTTACACAATTGCACGATAATTTGAGAAAGGATGACTGAATAATTCAAATACGATTTATTGTCATTTTTGTAATAAAGGAAAATTTCGATCCATGAAATTTCTCAACATACTTGAAGATTTGTGTGTTTTATTCCAAGGGTTGCTTGACACTGCTAACTAATGGAATACGATTAAGGAGAGTAATTTGGGAGGACCCTTATTTTCTTGGAGAAGTTAAAGAAAAACCACAAGTATAACATTTACATTTAATACTTACGCACCTTTATATGATAAATTTGCTCTGAAATGACACACCTCGGTGGCGTAGTTGGCTAACGCGTTAGTCGTGTTGAGCTGCTCGACTGCTGAGGACGGGGAGATCGAGGTTCGAATCTCGGTCGGGTGAACTGGGGGGTTCCTAAATGGTTTTCCACTCTCCCTCCACGCAAATGCGGGTTCCCTTCCTCTAATTAAACCTTCCCAATTCCTAATCAATTAGAGTAATTTGTACTTAAATCGTATAGCCCGAACGGGTAGTAAGACGCGGTGCTAAATATTATTATTATTATTGTTCTGAAATGGCACGTTAGATGCCCCAAATTATTATTTATAATATATCCTGCGTAAAAAATCAGCCCCTGTGTATTCTACTGAAATTATGACTTGAAGTTCCTCCTCAATAGAAAGTAAGTCTATTGAGAAACACCTTAGTCAGCATAGCCATTAGTGTATTAGTTTAGGAGAAACCAGTTTCCTTATGAACTGAGATAGCTTAGTATATGTGAATTTAGAGGGCAACTCGAATTGGTGATCCCACGGACTGAACGTCAGTCTCTTCTATTTTTTTTTTCGAAAGTTACGAGAAGATCAGGTTGTGAATCCTTGTTGAGTGTACTGAGGGTGCTTTCCTCTAAGCTAGTTTTCCGCTCTTTATCCTCTAAAATGTGAGTACCTTCCTTATCCATATCAAGTTAACATAAATAGATGCCGATAATCCAGACCGGTATTAAGATGATGTAATAATAATAAAAAAAGTGCACTTAAATATTCGGCAACGTCTATTCTGATATAGTCTCTAGGTGGCGATGATTAGATCCGGTCTACGGACGTAGGGTTAGACGGCTAGACCACCACCAATCAGGTCCCTTGAATCGATACGTGAGCTCACAGCCAGGCGATTGCTTGCATTAATTAGGCGGGAATATTACAAACACTTCATGTCCGCGCACTGCTTGACTCCAGAGAAAAATTAAAAAAACTCATCTCTAGGAAAGTTTTTAATTAGAAAACACTATTTCCACCCTCCCCCGTGGCATAGTGGTCAGGAGGGCTGAGTTAAGGGGATGAGGGTTCAGTCCCTCGCGTGTAAGACACCTTAAACTATCTAGTATATCCTTGGGATCATTATATCACACATTTATTTAACTCTTGTATTTACTTCATAAACACTAATAAAATCATCACACGACTTTCAACCCGGCTTTGTACAGAAGACTCACTTTGCTCGTTGAGGGCTCACCCTTAAACCCCCAGTGAGTTTTCTTTGCAAGTGGATGTAAACCAATGTAATTCCAGAACAGTTTTTTTTTGATAGGTTTTACCGTTTAGCCACAAGAGACGACCTCAAAAGAAAGGTCCGCACCGACTTTAAAGTTGCTCCGCCATTTTGAATTTTTTTTCAAGATTTAAAAATTATATTTTTTGGAATTTTCCTGTCGGTTACAGACTATAAGCTATAAGTTTGCTAAATTTTAAGTTTCTAGCTTATCTGGAAGTGTAATAATAATAATAATAATAATAATATTAATTAGCACCGCGTCTTACTACCCGTTCGGATTATACGCTTTAAGTACTAATTACTCTAATGGATTAGGAATTGGGAAGGTTGAATTAGAGGAAGTGAACTCGCATTTTCGTGGAGGGAGAGTGGAAAACCATTTAGGAAAAACCACCCTCAGTTCACCCGACCGAGATTCGAACCTCGATCTCCCCGTCCTTAGCAGTCGAGCTCAACACGACAAGCGCGTTAGCCAACTACGCCACCGAGGCGGGTATTTGGAAGTGGATAAACATTAATGTCAGTGAGTGAGTCAGCAATGTGGCTTTATAGATACCTAGATATTTTTCAGAGGGCAGAATGAGCTTGAAAAATTAGTAGATAACTTGAGCTACTCATAAAACACCTGGAATAGAGCCAGTCTCCTCTAGAATCGATGTGCCCCGTTCTAACCACCAAGCAACGGGGACAAGGACATGTGCTCGTGTGTAGTACCCTATCCACGTCTTAGCACCCATTTGGGTATCCGTATATTTACACTAATAGGATAGGGATGGGGAATATTGAATTTGGAGGAAATGTTCCAATTTTCGCTTGGAGGGATAGTGGGGGACTTTTCAGGAAATAAAACACCCTCACTTCTTACAACCGAGATTCTAACCCCAATCTCCCCGTCATCGGCAGACTAGACTACTGAGAGAGTAGCGCGTTAGACCACGCGGCCACCAAGCGGGTTAATACTGTCTTAGCTTCATACATACACAGATTTATCTGATTACCAAACCCTTCCTTCACCTCCGACAGGTGTATTAATCACAACTTGTGAATGTGTGGAATGCCAGACCTCCACCGTGGTTCGGATCCCACGAAAAAACTGTATCCATTTAATCTCACAGTTTCCGTACCATTAAACATTAGATTAAGTGCGTACAGCCCGAACGGGTAGTAAGACGCAGTGCTAATAATAATAATAATAATAATAATAATAATAATAGATTCACCCATAGACCACATGCACACAGACACGGATGAATCTAGCTACAGTAGCCCCACGGCTTCTTTGGTGCTGACTGACAGCTCAGAGCTGACTTCTGTCAGTCAACATTTAGGTATATACCTAAATATTGACCGTCAGAAGTGGCAGCTGCTAAACACATTGTTTTTACAGATCATTTGGTCCGGCGTAAGTATACATAATTTGGTCTGGTAACGTTTCAAAGATGTCAGTCAGCACCAAAGAAGCCATGGGGCTACTGTAGATATCAGTTAAGTAATGAAGCCTTCTTCACTATGGTAGTCCAATTTGCTATTCAATTTACCTTTATTCTAATCAGTAATCCCCTTCTGACATAATTGTTGACTGTGTGGTGTGATAGGTTTGATGTCCTTAGTAACATTATTATTATTATTATTATTATTATTATTAGCCCCGCGTCTTACTACCCGTTCGGGTTATACGCACTTACGCTAATGTGTAATGGTAGAGTGATTGTGAGATGAAATGAAGGACCTACAGTTTAACGTGGAATCCGAACCACGGTGGAGGCCTGGCATTCCCCACATTCACAAGATGTCTTGTCAGAGGTGAAGGAAGGGTTTGGTAATCAGATAAATCTCTGCCGGGACCGAGGATTGAACCCCTGCCGCCAGCATAAAAGTCTGACACCTTACCCCTAGACCGCCAGGTCACCTAGTAACATTAATCTTTCTATCGTTAGCTGACACAACCTTCTGTCTAGAAAATAAACACACGTTTAATAATGTATAAGTAAAATAGAAAGTGAGAACGTAAACATGGGTGTCAATCTCACCTAATCTGGGTGAAGGGGATGTCAGGGTTCGAATCCTGGCCTGGTGGTCTAAGATAACGATTCCTTCCTCTTCCTCTACGAACATTCATGTAATTTAAAAAAAAATTATAACCTTCCTAATATATTCTCTACTAATGTAAATAAGGCAAGAAGCACGAAAACTTTTGTTAACTAATGAACCTGTTACTGTTATGGAGTACTCTTGAATGTAATATGCTTGACGTCAAATGGGAGCCTGGATCAAGTTTCAAGTCGGGCTGTTGTTCCATTTGGTGTACAAGCTGTATATATTACAAAGCCCAAGATGATATCCTTTAATACTTCACAAGAACACCATAGGCAACTAGAAGCTAACATTTCAAATACATGACGTTCATTATCTTTAATTAAATCTAGGATTTATTTTAGCAACAAAACAAGTGATATTTCACCCATTGGAATTTAACGCAGAAGGTTTGTTTTTACACATTTTTTTGTTTTCTTTGCTTAGCATCTTACTACCCGTCCGGACATTATTCATATTTACACTAACGGTGTGGAGGATGAGGAAGGTAGAATATAAATGAAGTGTATTCAATTGTGCGTGGAGGTAAAGTGAAATTACATTTAGGAACAAACGCCCTTAGTACAGCCGACTGGGATTCAAACCCTGTTCTCCCCTTAATTGACTGTCCAACCCATTGCGAGAGTGACGCCTTCAGACATTTATAACGCTAAAGTGGGTGGTTAGGTTACTTAAATATTATGAGGAATCCTTTTTTAAATGAATTTCTCACCACTTTGAGTTCAATAATAATGAATTGTACATTGTACCACACGTAGTTTTCCTCTATTTTATCTTAAAATGGAGACATTTACTAAAAACTAGTAGGATTTTTAAAATGAAATAATACACATTGTGGCAGAAACACTAATGCAAAGAGCACAAATGAAATAAAATACACTTTTACACAAAAATTGAGAAAAGAGGAATATCTATATCCACCAAAGACTATAACAATCAAGTTCACGTTTAAAATACATACATATATATATATATATATATATATATATTTGCTTATAGCTCAGAAACTATTGGTTATATAAAAATACATTTCAAATAAAACACTTTAAAGTTCTAAAAGTATTAAAACTTTACAGTAATTCTTTCTTATCTCAAATATTTGCGAAGAGAGTATGATCAAAATTGGAAATTTGCATCAATGTGAAGCACCCTTCAAGTCATTTTAAGGGGTAAACGAAAATTTTCCTTTAATTTGTAAGTTAAACAATGCTTAGATATAAAATTAAATCAAAATCTATGAGTTTATTTAGAGAAATTTCTTTTAAAACAATCTTTAGTTTAGTTTTGTGATTAGATTTCTAATGCCAAAAACTCCTCGGGGGAACTTGATGAAAGCCCTAAGATACCAATTTTTAGCCCAATCGGTAAAATTGTTTCGGCTTTAGACCGAGATACAAACAGACATACGTCATCGTGAAAATATTTTTTTCTGTTTTAAAAGGTCATGAAAAGTTGACATTTATCAAAATCTTGAGATCATTGACGATCACAATAAGAGCTTCTCTCTCCGAGAGTTAGAGACAAAACGAAAATGTGTGGACACCATTTGACTTCAAATAAATCAATAAATTAATACTTCCAATTTCGGTAGCAAGGAATAAAATAATGTGAAGGAAAATATTAAAATTATGTATGGAATTTCAAAAACCTTTAATTACGAGCCGAAAACAAATAAATAGTACATTTCCGAAATAAAATCATAAATAACTTATTTCAGTAAAAAATTTCAACAACGAATGTCTTAATTAAAGTAAAACGATAAAAAAAATATTGGGATGTACCTGCCCAATATGTCACTGGAATATTGTGAATATAAAGCTATTCAGCGCTGTTTTTAAAATACTCTCAAAAATACATACCCTATTTTATGAGTGTGAACGCACGCAGTAGTTATATTTATTAATTGTATACATTTAAAAATTAAACAATAATACCACCCTCACAATAGAATGAGTAAACATAGGCTCATTTTTCGTATTGTCTGGCTTCTCGGTGGCATGTAGAGGTAGATGTTCAAACCTGAGTGGGTATACTGAGGTTTTCTTCCTCCCCTGCTCCTTAAAGGATTTCTAAATCTTCCTCAAGGAACATGAGAGTACAACTTTCGCTATATACTCTGTTAACTTGTGCGTGTAAACATATCACTACAACATAATCGTGTTTTATAGAATAGTTGTATGTATACCTTAAAATTTAAAGCTCATTGATACATTTTACTTTCTAATAAAGATAAATTAGTGCAATAGTGAACAGTTTCTAAGTTTATCTTTTATGCGCCCCAAACTCGGAGAGATAGGCAGGGCTAACCATTAGGTCCACCCCTGTGTCTATCTCTCTATCCATCTGATTGAAACTTGGGCTATAGCCGAAACCTTTTAACAGATTTCGTTCAAACTCGATATTTAAATGTTATAATATGTTCATACATTGAGGCCAAATCATGTTTTGGATCCCAGCCCTAAGATTAAGTATAGTTTAATAATTACTAATTTTCAATTATTTTTTTTGAAAATGGCTTTTTCAATTTTATTAAAAATGAGTAACATGTGAATGTTTTATATGATGAAAGAGAATATATATACAAAAACTTAATTTGAATGTATTTAAGAGATTACTAATTTCTGAAAATTTTGTTCCCAAGTAAGTCTTATAATATAAAAAATTATGTACTATCGTTTCGTGGAATTTTTTAAAAAAAAATCGGCTGTTGCTGGAAATTTAATCTCCCAACATTATAAATATGAAATCCTTCTCGTAGTTGAAGGTAGTAGTAGTATATTACTAATACAAAGCATAACATTAAAAAATGTCGTTGCCCTAAAGTCGTCTCCCGGAAGTTTAACTCATGAGAATGTACAGCACAATAAATAAAACGATGAAGTTGAAGGCATCTACAGGATTCCTGTGAATATTAAAATACTTTGTTCTTTCCTTGCAATATTACTTTCTAAAGAAGTCAACTGTGTTTGTGGAGAGAAGAGGTCGTCATTAGAGAGAGAGAGAGAGAGAGAGAGAAGGGGTTGGTAGGACGGTGTGATGTGTCAGGTCGGTTGCTCTTTTTTATTAGAACCGTAATGGGGTCGGCAAAAATGGTTTTTGAAGTTTCATCTCAGTGTTGTTACGATTAGATTAATCTCTCGTAAAGATGACTGAAAGGACTGCATTTTATTTTTCAAAAGAGGTATTGTGGTTGTGTCAAGCGTTTGAAAATATATTTATTGTATTATTTTATATGGGAAACATACTGGTAAATGCACCATATCAAACTACGTCTTACCTCCCGTTTTCTTCACAAACTAGGCAAAATTTTCAAACTAGATAATAAAATACATAAAAATAAGAACTAATCAAAACCCACATATCAGGGCACGTGTACAAAGGTGTCAGTCTTGTATTAGTCTGGTTTTAATGGGAAGAGGAGGTCGGGGTTTGAATCCAGGTCATGTAGACTCAAGTGTTTTATAAGCAGTTTCCACGCTCTATCTTCAGGCAAATGCGGGTATGTTTCCTCTAAAAATTATGTTCTCATCCTAACTCCATTGTTGCAATTAAGATGCCTATATTGTGAATGTGGGGAATGCCATGCCTCCACCGTGGTTCGGATTCCACGTTAAACTTTAGGTCCTCCATTTCATCTCACAATTCACCCTACCATTACACATTAGCGTAAGTGCGTATAACCCGAACGGGTAGTAAGACGCGGTGCTAATAATAATAATAATAATATGCATATAGCCCGGACGGGTAGTAAGATGCGGTGATGCATAGAGAGAAGTAAAGTTAAAATAAATGACAAGGTGCACCGCAAAGACTTTCTCTCGCTTTAATATTAATTTGGGGCAGTCATTCTCCAAATTAGAAGTAACATCGTGTGCTTGGTCGAGAATTAAATTAGAAATTTAAAGCCACCCGACATATAAGAGTATGTTTTAATGGTTTTGCAAATTCAAGGACAAGATATATATATATAGTGGAAGTGTAGCTCGATTGCTTCATGTTATATTAACTCCCAAGCAATTACCACAGTTCATATAGGCCGATACTGAGCTCGCGAACAGCTTCATCACTGATATTACAAGAGTTGGTCTCCATATCCGACATTTGATACGGATCTTAACGTATGGTTGTGGGTCCCATTGATTCAGATGTGAACCGTTTAATTTTATGAACCGTGATTATAAACATGATAACAGTCAAAGAGCAGTGTATTGGCGTATTTATTAAGTGAATTATACTAATATCAATTTCACACTCATTGGAACTACAAGGAATTTATTTAAAACCATTTGTCACATATTTAATGCCGGGTTCACACATGAAGCTACGCTATGATATGCTTTACTGCGCTACGTTTTAAGATTGTTAACCAAGTATTTAAAGAACACGTTCACACATGACGCTATGATATGCCGTGCTAAGCTACGCTATGCGAGCGAAATCGCGGACCGAGCAATTTTTTTACATTTCACTCGCGCTACGGTTTGCGCTACGCATGCGTACAACGGACAGACCCACAAAAGGCCATGTTGTCTTGAAGACTTCAAATATTGTAATAAACCTTCCAAAGTATAGCATAGTACAGCTCACTGTGTGAAACACACGAGAAAAAAATGTCGCATAGCAGAGCGTATTGTAGCATAGAATATTATAGTATTATTATTATTAGCACCGCGTCTTACTACCCATTTGGGTTGTACGCACTTACGCTAATGTGTAATGCTAGGGTGATTGTGAGATGAAATGGAGGACCTACAGTTTAACGTGGAATCCGAACCACGGTGGAGGCCTGGCATTCCCCACATTCACAAGATGTCTTGTCAGAGGTGAAGGAAGGGTTTGGTAATCAGATAAATCTGTGCCGGGACCGAGGATTGAACCCCGGCCGCCAGTACAGAAGTCTGACACCTTACCCCTAGACCACCAGCTCATCAATATTATAGTAGGTTTGTGTACGAATCCAGCATAAGAGAAACTGGAATGAATACGTCTCCATCCATAGTCAACGTAGTCCGGAAATACGTTTTTCTTTTCACTGAAAATCAACACACAGTTTGAAAGTCATCGCAATTACAGCACTGTCTTTATAAAGGATACCACATTTCAATTGATTTAAATTAGTTGAAAAATGACACATGGACACGGGAATAAAACCCACCAAATTTGGTACCACTATGCTATACAGAGGTCATCCCGTGCTCAAGGTCATTCCTAATTCATAGTTTAAGGCTGAATTCTGTGACGGACGTCTGGAAACGTCGTAATTTAAATGATTTCCCCGCTATACAAAAAGTTCCATAATTAAAATTAATTTCAACCTATGTGTTGATATTTATGAGCATTTATTCTTAAAAAAATACAGTATTTTTAATTTTTTTTAGCACCGCGTATTACTAACTGTCCGGGTTGTACGCTTATGTACTAATTACACTAATGGGTTAGGGATTATGAAGGTTTAGTGGAGAGGACAAGCACCCGCATTTTCGTGGAGGGAGAGTGGAAAACCATTTAGGAAAAACTACCCTCAATACAGCCAACTCAGATTGAACCCCGATCTCCCCATCTTCGGCAGTCTAGTCCAACAAGATAATAGCGCGTTAGACCACGTGGCCACCGAGGCGAGTAAATACAATCTTGTAATGTATACTTGGCAGCATGGCAGATAGCTGTGGAATCTAATAGCGCGCGATACATTTTACTCATATGTAGTTTACAATTCCACACGTCCATCATAAGCTCAGCCTCAAGTTATGAGGGAAGAATGACCCTTGTCACGGGCTGAATCCCGAATAGCTCAGTGGTAGAGCATTTGTGCAATAAGCCAAAGGTTTCGGGTTCAATTCTCATGTCCAGGTATCATTTTTCAACTAATTTATATTTTATTTCCTCTTTCATTTATAATTTGAAACAATTGCAAAGGTTGTTAATGGAGTCTTGAACATGTCATTTCCATTTTATTCAATCACAAATCCAAGTTCAGTATTTCAAAATCTTCGAAAGTTTGGAATATTCTTTTTAAAAAATTCTTGAAATGAATGTGAAACATCTATCTCTTACATTGTCCATACCGCTGCTCAAGAATTGAAACAGATCTTAATCAATGGTTTCGAAATTTGTCAGTAATCTCTACGTCACGAAGTTACAAACTCACCGCTGAATGTACGCTTTATTTTACTCTTTCCCCTTATCTGGAATTCATTGATTCGCTGGTTTGTTTTGTACAATTTAACAATTTATCGGTCCTAGTCAGAATACAAAATCTCCCTTGTAAGTAATACGAAAGATTCTCCAGTTCCTCAAGTGAGTCATCCCCAAATAACACACACACTTTTGGACTCATTTGGTACAACCATTTCCAAACATGTTGTTTTTTCAGTTCCAGTTGTGTTCGGTAATTAAATGCATAGCTAAATTAATCTACGGTTTTGTTTTATATATTTCCAAATGAATTTAACTGTTTGAAAGTAACCAGACAACCAGCTCACATCTAGTATGCAACAAATTTTATTTAAATGTGCTAAAAGTGTTGAGGTGTATGCTAGAAATTCTCTCGTGCTCTAAGGGGACCGACTCTAAAAAGTATTATGTGCCTAAATTTCTTTAAAATGATTCATGGCTTTAATATCATCGATGATGCCGTTGACCGGTAGTTCCAATTGATGATTAAAACAGTGGCAAATTAAAATACCACGAAATCTCTCACATTATTCTCTCTCCTAACTTGCTGCATAACTTCAAATGGGTGACCTGGTGGTCTAGGGGTAAGGTGTCAGACTTCTGTGCTGGTGGCCGGGGTTCAATCCTCGGTCCCGGCACAGACTTATCTGATTACCAAACCNCAGGCCTCCACCGTGGTTCGGATTCCACGTTAAACTGTAGGTCCTCCATTTCATCTCACAATCACCCTACCATTACATATTAGTGTAAGTGCGTATAACCCGAATGGGTAGTAAGACGCGGTGCTAATAATAATAATAATAATAATAATAATAATAATAATAACTTCAAATGCAGTGTAAATCAAATGTATCTCCAAATATTCTTTGGTAAGCCACTGACTGAAGACCGAATAATTGTGAATCTGTTATTGTTTGTGCCTCTTTGATGTTTACCTCTCACTTAGCAAGAAGTAAGCTGTGCTGAAGATTTTAGCTGTTCTATGTAATCTAATTCTGGTTTGTATTTTCAAATTGTGTTCTTGTGTTATTATTAATATTTCATATACATTTGTTTAGCCTAATAGTTTTAATTAACATACTTTTTTGTTCTCCAAGACTTCAATAAATGCTGTTAGTTTTTTCGTGCTACAGTAAGCGACCAAACAACGCAAGAATTCAATGCTCAAAATAAGCACTTGCGTCTTGTACACTTCTAAGCTACTCATAGAACTACCAAAATTTTCTCTGTCCCACTTCATCCAACTGTATTTAGTTTCTGTGCCAACAACTTTTATTATGTTCAAACGTCAGGTATGTCACTGACATTAAACGAGAAGGAATGAGATGAACCCGCACCACAAGCTCTTGTTCTGTGATACTCGCACAGCTGTTTCGTTTGTCAACATTAGAGACCCCGGATATTTCAATTCCTATTTGTATTTTGTTTTATTAGTAGGCTCAAAAGGTAATTTTTTTAAAACTAAAACTAGTTTCATGTTTTTGAAGTAGACCTCTACTCTGCATTTTATACTAAATTTAATTATTTAAAGTGGTGGTATTACTACACACCTCAAAAATACCCATTTACCTAACAGATGTGAGACTCACAGGCACACAGTAATAAATTAATAATTCAGATTGGTTTAAATAGAGGTGGTTTATCAAATCATAAGCTCCTCTAGATGAGATTCCTTGGCAATTTTATACAAGGGGGTAATGGGAGAGTGTGGGTAGGGGGGGGGAGGTTTGTTCGGGGGTTGTGTGAAAATGGCATAGCCGTTTTAAGTAGCAGTAAAATTCGTATTTACTTGACTCACTTCCCTAATAATTAATTACCAATTAGTGCTCGGGTGTGAAATACCTTGGCTTTGTGACACAGCAATTGGGCCTTATATTTGCTACGCATTGTTAGGCCCTATTACAACCCCATTTGGTGTAGGGTTTTGGTTTCAAAAACTTTTAAAGTACCAGGGCGTCACCCTGGCAGTCGAAAAAGTGTCTGGGCACCACGCTGGACCATCTTGGCTAGACTATAGCATTAGATGCAAGGAATAGATACCAGGAACACTTAGTTAAATGGGCAGACGTACTATTATTGACCGAGATAAGGTGTCGATATATTGTAATTTAAACTTCTCTAACCACTTAGTAAACTATGTCTCATCCATGTTACCTACTGCGAGACTACCAGATGCTAACATAGGGGGAAAGGTTGAGCTAAGACCCACTTCAGTGACCACATGGTCTCAGACAGGCGTGTCAAACTCATTTGGCTGTAAGGGCTACATTGAACATTGAAAATGCTGAGTGGACAGTAAATCAGAAATAGCCTAAATAAAAAGGTCCACCATATTACCTTAGTAATAGATCATTTTAGAAAGCATTCTAAAAAATAGTCTAAAGTAGAGATCGTTTATAATTAAAAGTTAATACTTAGATAAATTGCTCTAGATATATATAAATTACATTTATAAATTTTATATATATATATAAATTACATTTATATATAAATTACATTTATAAATTAAACAGTTGCTGAATTGGTAGATGTATTGAGTGAAATTAACAAGTCAAAATGTATAATTTAAATATACTTCTGGTGGAAAAACATATTGTCAGATATGAACATTTATATACGATTATAATCCATCGTCAACTAGACCACAAACGAGTTAATTAAAAGTCCAAAACATAGGTTGACACGTTAAAAATATTAATAAAAAAAACTTTTAAAATTTCACACATGAAATTAAAGAAGCACGAAGATAAATTAAGACTAAAGTTATAAAAGAAGTCTTGTGAATTAACGTTAAACAGTTATAAATTAGTAAAGAGAGAATTACTAAACAAACAAACTTACTTGAGTCGTTGGGGGAAAAAACTATGTGTTATTACGAAGGCTAGATGTTTACTAAATAAGGTGTGGTCAGAGGGAGAAAATGTGTGTACAAACAAACGACTTATGATAAGCGAGCTATAAAAGGTAAAGTTTACAAGACCACAGTGTAAAAATAATAGGTTGTGAAACTACTGTTGAAAATCATTTGAGTGTTGAATGATCTATGAAATCAAGGATAGATAAAATTATGTAAATTATTGTGGAGAGGAAGTATAAGGTACAAATCTTCTCTACTTCGGCTCGAACGGGTCATTTTGTATACATCAAAATATTTGGAACATTGTCATAGATAATTAGGATATCATCTTCATATCTGCAATAGAATTTGTTATTGAGCACATTGTTCCAATTATTGAAAATAATGGGATCATAATTATAAGAATATTTCTGACATGAGGCGTGATATAGGGGACCCATTACATGTTCATCATTTTGTGAATAAAAATTATTGTTAAATCTATCCATATAACTAGAAAGCTAAACTCAATTCCTATTAGCAAAAATTAATAATTTATGTCATTAGACATTTCTAGTCCTTACACTAACATACCAGTATTAGAAACGATCAACGTTATTAAAGACTCTCTAATATCTTTGAACTTTACCAAATATTACATTGATCAAATTTCCAACTTAGTCCAAATAATCACTGACCAACATTATTTTCAATTTCAATTTTTTTTCCCCAGAAGTATAATTTAATTATACATTTTGATTTGTTAGTTTCACTTAATACATCTACAATTTAGCAACTGTTTAATCTATTAATTTATTTTTTATATATATTTTTATAGCAATTAATCTAAGTCTTAACTTTTAATTAGTAATAATAGATAGACCCCGAGTATATAAAATAATAAGGACCCCCCATCCGCAATATTGTTTACTAAATATTTGAAGCAATGTTATTATTGTTGTGCTCTAGGAGTTTGTGCTTAGATTAATTTCATATTGACAAATGTGAGTTCGTTCGTGAGCCATGTTCTCTCGGGTATTTCATTCCATTTTATGTGGGTAAGCAACTTTTCACACACGTATGTGATGCCAAACATTGCACATAATATTGGGTGCGTAGATTCAACAATAGTTGGAAGTTAAAACAGAATACCAATTCTGTACACCAACCCCAGATTTCTCCAACTGTACCGAATTCCTAAATATCACGTTCTCAAGAGGTGTATTTCTACGTCTTTAAAAACATTGTGGTCACATTCGAGAAGTCCGTGGGCCGAATAAAGTTAAAGTTAGGTCTGCAAGTTTTGACACGCTTAGTCTTAGGCGTCACTCTTGCAATAAAACTCTTCTGCCTACTACAGGGATATCGAGGTTCGAATCCTGATCGGTTTTATTGAAAGTGATTTTTATTAAATGGCTATCCAGTCTACCTCCACGCGGACGCACTTCCTCTAGATTCAAACTTCATCCCTCCTAACACATTAAGTGTAATAGTTAGTATAAACGCATATGGCCTGAATTGGTATTGAGACGTGGTGCTAAAAATATATAGTATTAGTATCATTAACACCGCGTCTTACTACCCGTTCGGGTTATACGCACTTACGTTAATGTGTAATGGTAGGGTGATTGTGAGATAAAATGGAGGACTCTACAGCTTAACGTGGAATCCGAACCACGGTGGAGGCCTGGCATTCCTCACATTCACAATATGTCTTGTCAGAGGTGAAGGAAGGGATTTAAAAATATATATATTATATTAATAAAGTAAAGTTAAGCTGGATTTGTAAGGAAATAATCTGAAAGTAGGATGTGGAGCTGTAAAATGTTGATGAAGGGGGTGGAAGGTGGGGGAAGACCACCCAAGATAGCATACACTCGCGAATGTACTCATATCTTCAGACTCAAAAGAGACCATCACACTACCCTTGCGGCCAACCCTTCCTGTAGCTCCATGGTGGCCACACACACACACACACACACACACATGTGTACGTATGTTGTGTGGGGTCACAAGAATGTCGTGGTCCTTGTCTGGTGAAGGAGGGTTTCCACTTGTTATAATGTTCTATCCCGGCAAGATAAGCTAACCAGACGACAACACTGACAAGGGGAGAAAGAAAGGGTTTCTTTCCTCCAGTCGCCTTCTTCCTGCGCTACAATCTTCTCTTTTTAGATATATGTACAAAAAACAGAGGCTTCCCCCCCTTTTTTATTTTTATCCCTCAACCACCTCCCGCTATCCCCGTACCCGAAGAAGAAACCCTATTTTATTTCTTCTTCTTTTTTTTTTCTTTACACTTAATTCGGTCTGGCTGCTTTCTAGACTTTTAAACTACTTCTAGAAAGTAATTTTGCAGTTGAAGAAGGAACACTATGGGGTAATTTGCTGTCACTCCTACTTCTAAGATAGGAAGAGAGGACGGGCTTTATTAACAAGCAGAAGTCAGCGTTAAAGGGCGTCTAGAAAAATGTAGGTCGACCTATAGATTAGTTTCTTAAAAAATAAAGTATGATCTTAAGCCTTTTTTCATCGCCTAGCCCCCTCACTTTAGTTAAAACTTAAAAAATAACAAGCGGGGGAGTAAGAGGGGGGGAGGGTAATGTTTCCAGACTATGTATCTGTTCATGAAGTACCTGGTTCACTCGCGACCCGAGTTACATTCACTAACTTTTATTTTCCCTTATTTATCTCCAAGCTACTTTTTTTTAGTATTGCTCTAAGTTCAACATAAGTGGTATTAATTATTATTATTATTAGTACCGCGTCTTACTACCCGTTTGGGTTATACGCACTTACGCTAATGTGTAGTGGTAGGGTGATTGTGAGATGAAATGGAGGACCTACAGTTTAACGCGGAATCCGAACCACCGTGGAGGCCTGGCATTCCTCACATTCACAAGATGTCTTGTCAGAGGTGAAGGAAGGGTTTGGTAATCAGATAAATCTGTGCAGGGACCGAGGATTGAACCCCGGCCGCAAGCATAGAAGTCTGACACCTTACCCTTAGACCACCAGGTCACCTTACTAATGACTTAATCTTTGTTGCAAGGAATGAGGAACGCATTTAAGGATGAATTACACCCGCATTAATGTGAATAAAGAATAGGAGATCCCATCTGCTTCAGTGGCCGTATGGTATAAGGCGTCACTCTCATGCTAGCCCTAGACTGCTGATGACAAGGCGATCGGGATTCAAATCCCGATCAGGTGTACTGAAGGTATTTTTCCCCAAAATGGTTTTCCACTCTTCTTCCACGTAAATGCGGGTACACTTCCTCTAAACTCAACCTTACTCATATTTACGTCAATAACGTAGTACATATGCATATGGCCTGAACAGGTAGTAAGACGCGGTGCTTAGAAAGTAAAAATAATAGGAAATCCCACCGATGCGTCATATCCACGTCTAGTCTGGATCAAAACGGTATTAGGACTCTGAATTTCCCATCAAAGGCAACCTTTGTATAATACAAATTGTAATGATATTGATTTGGATCAATCTAAATTATGTAAGAAGTCATTGGATGAAGGTAATTTTTCTTTAAAGTAATATATGTAGAGTATCCTTTTAAGATTCATCCATGAAGAAACACGCGCTTCTCAGAAAAAATGTGAAAAGGATTTCACCACTAAAAACTATTTTGTATACCATCTTTCTTGTTTATATATCTATTGCATCAATTCTTGTTAAAAGGAACAACTTCATAGTATTTAGCAGAATACGCTATTTCTCTATACCGATAAGAAGCTAGCCTTCACAAAACCTGTCGCCAAGACTCTTTCTATTGGTTAGTTTTTACATTGTTGACCAGGGGAGAAAAAGGCAAGGGGTATGTTATATATAAACTATTGTGGGTATGTTTAAGGCATCTCCGGGATCCAAACATCTACACCGAGATCACGCTCTCGCACAAGTCAGTCTAACATAGTATAATATAAGTCCCATCAATATCACAAGTGTGCAGTGGTATAAAACATTTAATTAAAATATGTACAAGTAATTAACAGGTGTAATTTAAATAAACCGTGTGTGAAATAACAGCCATCAACATTTATCTTTCTTCAATTATATTAATATACCGATTTAATTAGTGCTCGAACACGGAGCTATAGACAGCTGGTTAAACGGTATATTTTCCGTACAGTGATGATAGGCGCTCAATCACGGAGCCTTAGACAACCTATACATCATCACAGCATTCATATATCTAGGAATTAATCCGTAGTATTTCAATCGACGCCCAATGCGGGGTGATTGATCACATAATACTACAATTGACGCCCAAAGCGCGGCGGCGATTAATTCATAGTGATTACAAAATTTAACGCCTTCAGCTGCGCGTTTACTACTGCAGATACACATACACATAATCTGTTCATAAGAGGTCCAATAATCGCGTGATGAGAGGGTTGCCGCTGATAGGGGAGGATTAAACTTGCCTTTTGTGAATCGGGGAAAAAAATCACGAACAGCTATTGAATTTTGACACTTGCCGGGAAGTTAAAGGCGAGGGCAACTCTAAATAACTTCAACAATTTTTTTGGGATGAACTCCTTCAAATAATTTCTAAGAGACATCTTATTTACAAAAATTATTTGTGCAAAAACCACTACAAATAGCTTCTAAAGGAATCTCATTTTTTAAAAAGAGGCAAGAAAGCACTACAAATAGTTTCCAAAGGCATCTAATCTAGAAAAAAACACGCACGGAACCACTCTAAATAACTTCTGGAGACATCCAACTTATAAGTATTTGCCAGGGAGAGATCAATTCAAATCTATTCTAGAAATAATCATTTAAAAAAATAAATCTAGTCGAAGACCACTCTAAATATCTTCTAGGGGCATTTCATTTCCAAAGCTTTTCCTGTGTTCATTCCCCCCTCCTGCCCCTACACAAATAATGTTCGCCCACCAATGGGTGTTAAAAAAATGCTATGAGAATTTAGAGTAATTCCCACCTTGGATCCTGATATTTTTTTTAGGGGAAAGGAAGGGCAACTATATGTGGAGGCTCGTGGTGAAGTCTCCCAACAAGAGATGGTTATGATTTTTATTTCTTAACCAAGTAATCTAAAGTGTTTTAAGACATAATTAATGTTGTAAGTGGTATGAATTGGGCAGGACTCTAATAGTCTTATAGCCCAGGTATTGACTATAAATACTTTTTAACAAACTCAGGTAAACAAATTTGGCGGCTTATTCAACACAACTTTTAAAAACATTTTCATTCAGCTCTCAAAACTAGAGGGAAATCCTTTTAAAAAACCCGTGCGAATTATTCGTTTCCTCAGGCAGCCGGGATATTGTGTTGTTATTTTATTTTAGGATTTGTGTGACCAGTCTGGATGAGTATAGGCCAATGATAATGTTAATTTATTACTTAAAATAAACGCACTAAAGAAATTGTATCGGGTTTATAGATAAACGATTTCTTAGAAATATCGTGTTTATATCATGTCTTTCAATAAAGTTC
This sequence comes from Timema shepardi, assembly GCA_902151425.1. Taxonomy (NCBI): domain Eukaryota; kingdom Metazoa; phylum Arthropoda; class Insecta; order Phasmatodea; family Timematidae; genus Timema; species Timema shepardi. The sequence goes on along the minus strand of CABFVX010001554.1, from coordinate 54,560 downwards.
CAACTTGGACTTATCGGCACTTGGTGAAGAAGAGTCTGAGGTTTAAATCTTGGCTGAGTACAATGGGGTTGGTTTTTACATATGTTATTATTGTTATTATTAGCACCGCGTCTTACTAGCCGTTCGGGTTATACGCACTTACGCTAATGTGTAATGGTAGGGTGATTGTGAGATGAAATGGAGGACCTACAGTTTAACGTGGAATCCGAACCACGGTGGAGGCCTGGCATTCCCCACATTCACAAGATGTCTTGTCAGAGGTGAAGGAAGGGTTTGGTAATCAGATAAATCTGTGCCGGGACCGAGGATTGAACCCCGGACCCCCAGCACAGAAGTCTGACACTGTACCCCTAGACCACCAGGTCATCTTTTACATATGATTTGTCACAGTGGTTTTCCCATACACCCATGTTAAAAGTGGGTGCATTATCTGTGAGATACCATCACAATTCCCATCCTCTGGATTAAGTAGTTGATAGTACTAGTTTATCCGCAAGTTCAAGCTCATTCAGCCTATCTTGAAGGTGACGGCAAGGTTGAGGTTCTAATCCTAGTTGGATATTTTTTTGGGTGGTTTTTACTAAACAGTCTCCCATTCTACCTTCGTCTAAATGGGTATATTTCCTATAAATCATTACTTCCTCATCTCTACCCCATTTGCTTGATTAATATATTTGTGGTCTTGGAGTAAAGTGGTCGCCTCAATACACACTGTTCGTGGCTTCAAACCCAGCCAAGGTCAGCTGATTTTGACTAAACGATCGAAATCTGTAGCACAACTTCCTTCGGAGGAGAAATAAATCCATCGGTCCCGTGTCAATTGCGGCATGTAAGAAACCCTGGAAAGTATGCGAAAATACCTCACCCAGCAAAATGTATAGGGCCTTTCACGCTCGCTCAGAGAAATTCAATGTGGAAGGGAACGTGGAATCACAACGCTTCCTGAACTCTCCTAGTGCATGGAGTTTCTAACAGATATAGGTGACCTGGCGGTCTAGGGGTAAGGTGTCAGACTTCTTTGCTGGTGGCCGGGGTTCAATCCTCGGTCCTGGTAAAGATTTATCTGATTACCAAACCCTTCCTTCACCTCTGACAAGACATCTTGTGAATGTGGGGAATGCCAGGCCTCCACCGTGGTTCGGATTCCACGTTAAACTGTAGGTCCTCCATTTCATCTCACAATCACCCTTCCATTACACATTAGCGTTAGTGCGTATAGCCCGAACGGGTAGTAAGACGCGGTACTAATAATAATAATAATAATTCTAACGGATGGTGTAGGTATCACTAACAATCTGAAGTTAATTTAAAAAAAACTTTTTCATATAAGCTTTGTCTAACGACTTAAGTGAATGTGTTATATGATATTCTGGATTTGGTTTGATACATTTTGTCATCAGCCACCGTGCCATTAATAACCTTGGAATAGAAGGGACGTTGTTGTCTAAATAAAATCTACATTTACAATGTCGCAGACTCGTATTGTTTTAGCACATATATAACCATAAAATTGGTATACATTAAAAAAGAGGGTATTCGCTCGAAACCTTTAATAATTAACGATCACGCAATTTGCCTGGCAAGCCCATTAACTGTGTGTTGTACTCTATAATTAATTACACACAGCCATTCAAAACTCTTGATGTAATCTTACTTGGCATCTATTCAAATTAGTCCCTTACCGCTTTTCCAGTTTTCCGAATTCCTCGTCGTTCAAAGAAACTACTACCCCCCCTCCTCTACCCCCATTTTACTCTTATGTAAAAAGATATATGGAGGGGAAAAAAAACCTTCTAAATTTTTTAGTTGACTTAAAGTACTTATAAAATTTGCATAAAAGGTTATTATAATATTAGGAATTAATATAGACTTCTATCGAAAAAAAACGTTTACTCTTTCAAATAAAACTCATACATGGTTTGTATTTTTAATGCTTTAAGAAGTATTAAAATACTTCTCAGAGTGAATGTAAATAGCGAGTAAACGGTTATCTTTCACTCTGTTTTAGTAAAATATAGCCCTCTTAAAAACGGGAGGAGTGTATCAGTTTGAAACAAACACGCTTAAAGACACAATTTTCCTTATAAATGTTACTGTGAATGTACTGAATTTGTTATTTTGTAAAATAACTAGTGAGTGTATAGAATCACCGAAAGTTATGGTTTATTTAATAAATAATAAAATCTACCTAAACTTACCTGTGATTTTATAAATTTACTTCTGTAGTTTGGTGAAATTATGAAACATGAACTGTATAATCTACATTTACCAGTGATTTTTATAAAATATCTAGTGTATGCAGATAAAAATATAGAACATAAATATAAACTAACCTAGGCTAACCTAGTCTAACCTAACCTAAGATTAAACTTGTCTTAGCTTGTCTAAACTAACCTAACTTGCCTTGACTAAGCTAAGCAAACCCAATATTGACGTGACTTACAAACATTCACTTGTAATTTTGTAAACTCACCGGTGATTTTTGTAAAGTGTTCGGCGAGTATGTGAAATAGTAAATACATTTTTGTTTGCATTCCCTAAGTGAACCAGTGGCTTTGTAGAATCCTGGGTGACTTTACAAACTCTTCACACTCAACACACCCACAGTAGTATATAAATTTGAAAACAAATTAAAATGTACTGCTTTCTTTTTAACTTGCACTGCATCATATTATCCGTCCAGCCCCCATTTAATTACACTTATTGGTTAGGGATAAGGTAAGGTAGAATTTAGAGGAAAGGTACCCGCATTTGTGTGTGCGGGGGAGTTATAAACTGTAGACCCAATCCTGATTTAATTACCAATCGGAGACCTGGTGGTCTAGGGGTAAGGTGTCAGACCTCTGTGCTGGCGGCCGGGGTTCAATCCTCGGTCACGGCACAAATTTATCTGATTACTAATCCCTTCCTTCACCTCTGACAAAAAAATCTTGTGATAGTGAGGAATTCCAGGTCTCCGCCGTGGTTCGGATTCTGCGATAAACTGTAGGTCCTTCATTTCATCTCATAATCACCCTACCATTACACATTAGCGTAAGTGCGTATAACCCGAACGGGTAGTAAGACGCGGTGCTAATAATAATAATAATGATAATAATAATAATAATTACCAATCCCTGATAAATCTTACTAGATTCGTTAGACATTTAGCCCACGTACCCACCTGTAGGGGTAAAGAGATGATAAAAAATACTTGTTTGGGCTTCCCCCTCCTCCGTTTTACCTCAAGTATACAAGGTTTCCAGACCTGCATCGGTGGGAACGTGGACTAAATGTCCCGACTAATCGAGTGGGAAGGTGAAGGATTGAATCCCATTGAAGGTGTTTTGCCTAAATCAGCTTTCCTTTCTCCCTAAATAATAGGGTTTATTTCTATTTCACTCTTTACTAGTCCGTTAAAATAGTTGATGCGTGTATAGTCCGGATGGGTAGTAAAATTTCCTGGAAAAAACAACAAAAACTAGGTCTGGGCATGAAACCCCAACTGCTTAACCATGGACTGACTAGATTATAATTATTAGCACCGCGTCTTACTACCGGTTCGGGTTATACGCACTTACGCTAATGTGTAACGGTAGGGTGATTGTGAGATGAAATGAAGGACCTACTGTTTAACGTGGAATCCGAACCACGGCGGAGGCATGGCATTCCCCACATTCACAAGATGTCTTGTCAGAGGTGAAGGAAGGGTTTGGTGATCAGATAAATCTGTGTCTGGACCGAGGATTGAACCCCGGCCGCCAGCATAGAAGTCTGACACCTTACCCCTAGACCGCCAGGTCACCT
>CABFVX010001554.1:24915-49770 GCA_902151425.1 Timema shepardi | reverse complement strand
TGTTATTATTATTGTTAGCACCGCGTCTTACTACCCGTTCGGGTTATACGCACTTACGCTAATGTGTAATGGTAGGGTGATTGTGAGATGAAATGGAGGACCTACAGTTTAACGTGGAATCCGAACCACGGTGGAGGCCTGGCATTCCTCACAGTCACAAGATGTCTTGTCAGAGGTGAAGGAAGGGTTTGGTAATCAGATACATCTATGCCGGGACCGAGGATTGAACCCCGGCCGCCAGCACAGAAGTCTGACACCTTACCCCTAGACCACCAGGTCACCCGAAATAAAATGTTGTTCCAGTACAACATTGAATTTAATTTTCTTCACATAGAGACCTCAAAATTTCTTGAATATCTTTCAAGGGTGTTATTTTATTTAATGATAACTTTTCTCTTTACTTAAAAAGTTTGTTAGATAATTCCACAATGCTCAGGACAGATATTCAAGAAATGTTTATACCACCATGTGAAGAAAATTAATCTCTATGTTTGTACCGGAACAACACTTTATTTATTTTGACCAGAAAAATGTTTTGCCATAAAAACTCCAAAAAACACTGGCCTTTTCTCATGCATCCTTCCATCCCACCTTATATGTTGCACAATCACTGACGGGGAAAGGGGCACATAGATTCTTTTTCTCGGGACAAAGCTCAGAGAGAGAGGAAATGGCGTCTTCTTATTTCTTTAATGGGGCTTTTGTTTATCTTGGTTTTTATTCTTTTCTTTTATTTCATAGGAAAGACCCTAATGCGTTTGGGTGTTCTGTCTGTGTTTCTGTTTGTTCGTAAGGGTGAGTGCACCCCGATAACTTTTAAAGTAATTAACTGGTTTCAATTTAACTGGGCACGTACATAGCTCCTAAATAAAAAAAATCTTTGGTTTATTATATTATTGTTATTTTACAGAACGTTACTATTCTGAATACTTTCACAAATAAAATGATATAGAATTCAACCAATTTTGACTTTTAAGAATTAGTTTATATACTAAACTAAATTAGTTTGTTAATACCCCAATATATAGTCAAAAGTTTAAATTTACAAAATGGCTTAGACATTAACAACATTCTAGACGCTCACCCGAATACTATTATTACTAACACCGCGTCTTACTACCCGTCCGGGTTACACGCACTTACGCTAATGTGTAATGGTTGGGTGATTGTGAGATGAAATGGAGGACCTACAGTTCAACGTGGAATCCGAACCACGGTGGAGGATTGGCATTCCCCACATTCACAAGATGTCTTGTCAGAGGTGAAGGAAGGGTTTGGTAATCAGATAAATCTGTGCCGGGACCGAGGATTGAACCACGGCTGCCAGCATAGAAGTCTGACACCTTACCCCTAGACTGACAGGTCACCACCCGAATACTAGGAGAAATATTTTGAAAAATGTTTTAAAAAGATGTTTGGGTTTAACTTGTTACATATTTATAATAATTTATACTTTTTTTTGCATATACAAGTGACATAATAAAGAGGCAGATTTTTTTTCTAGCTGGCTTCATCTTTATTGCTTAGGGCTCTTAAACCATTAAAGTTGCCTTTATAATATATAGAGCTTAAGAAGTAAAATTCATAACCTAATTATGATTTTTATGGTCGATTTGGCTATAAGTGTTATCACATACAACATTTCAAATTTCTTTTTGTGGCCTTGGTCAACCTTTCGGAACCGTAGAAGTTATGCACTTTAAATTTGCTTAGTGTTAAAATAGGAAAAATATCGGAATAATTAACCTCAAACTCCATCAAGTACCAGTGCTCCCATGGCCTAAGGTGCCAGGTTTGTATTGGGCTTGATTTACACCAATGGTCAGGTTGACATTCAAAACCCGACAAGGGTGCATTGAGGTTCGCTTTATTACCCTCTTTTCAAGTTCATACAAATGCATTTTCTATTTAAAAAAATCCCTCTCATGTTGATTAAATCAAGCTCTTAATAATATGACCCGCCTCGGTGGCGTAGTTGGCTAACGCGCTAGTCGTGTTGAGCTCGACTTCTGAGGACGGGGAGATCGAGGTTCGAATCTAGGTCGGGTTGCGGGTTCACTTCCTCTAATTCAACCTTCCCAATTCATAATCCATTGGAGTAATTAGTACTTAAAGCGTATAACCCGAACGGGTAGTAAGACGCGGTATTAAATATTATTATTATAACCTCTTAATAACCAGCATTTATCTGATAGGTGATTTGTTTGGCATAGATCAGCTACGTATATGTGAATAAACAAATAGTCACTAAATAGGCGTTGATATAAAAAAAAATACTACCACTACCCTGGCACGAAGATGATTTAGAATTTTGATTTATGCCCTGGCCGTTTTCGTGCCAGCGCCGGCCATTCCACTGGTATTACACACACGTACAGTGCACTGACCTCAGCTTAATGAACATGACGAGATGAATGTTCTCTATACTCTGCCCTGTCCCTTTTATAATCAAATTACGTCAGCACTAATTCCAACTGTCAATAATTCCTAACGAGAAAAGCCAAGCCGGATGTTGTTGATACAAATTCGCGACTACCTGTCGCGCTGGAAGTCACCAACAGCCTGTCATGATAGTTGATTTTTTAATTAAACAGTTTTTTTTATATGTATAGCTCAATTCATTAAAGTACTCGGTTTATTTTTATTGAAAAAGTGTGATGGTTAAATGAAACTGATTACTTAAATAAATATAAAATTGGCAATTAGAAATTATAGATTATCTGTGTTTGTAATGGTTAGTGCCCTTTAATCTTTTGTTTGAGATATTTTAGGGTTTAATTCCCAAATATTTTAAAATACTTCCTCGCACAAAAATTAGATATGATCTTGCAATGGTCGAGGGAGCTAATACTTAAGCTCTAACATAATATCTCTAAAATTATCTTTAAAGTGTTTGAGTTTGAATCCAGGTCGGTTATTCAAAGTGATGATTTATTAAGGAAAACACGATTTCGTCGTAGTACATACATTAAGTTAAGAATGCCTCAGTTGCTAGTATTATTATTATTATTAGCACCGCGTCTTACTACCCGTTCGGGTTATACGCACTTACGCTAATGTGTAATGGTAGGGTGATTGTGAGATGAAATGGAGGACCTACAGTTTAACGTGGAATCCGAACCACGGTGGAGACCTGGCATTCCCCACATTCACAAGATGTCTTGTCAGAGGTGAAGGAAAGGTTTGGTAATCAGATAAATCTTTGCCGGGACCGAGGATTGAACCCCGGCCGCTAGCATAGAAGTCTGACACCTTACCCCTAGACCACCAGGTCACCAGTTGCTAGTAGCGCTATCGTGTTAAGTTAAAGGGATTCCTACCGGGGCTTTGAGGTGTGTTCCAATCGTCCCCATCTCTCGCGTTATTTAATAAGTGTTTTGATTTTCACAATATAGCTCATAACACAATTAAGGAAAAAGCTATCGTTACGTCCCTTCAGGACTAAAAATATTACATATTGAATTTTATGATAAAAATAGATTTGATTTTTTAAATATGTGAAATTAGCTCATTTTCAAAAAGTTTTCTCACGAAATGTTACAATTCTGAGTAGAAAGGAAATGTTTAGAAACAAATATCAAGCCTTTTTCAAACAAATAAAGTCACTATTTTAAAGGGGTCACGTCGGAAAATGTTAAGCCTATTACTCACTTGGAAACATTATTTGCCAACTCTGACTGGAAACGGGTTTCCTTGTTTTTTTAACAGTCTGCCAACTGTTTTGCAAACTGTTTCCAGTGTGTGCAAACAGTTGACAAACATGGGAAGCATAAGGTTTGGAAATAGATTAAAAAAAACTTTGTTTCATGTCCAAACTACAATGATGAAAGCTTGTTTCCCGTGCAGAGTTCAGTTGAGTGAAATGTGTCTGCCGGGGAGAAGGCTGCTATGGCGTGTGCTTAAAAATTAGAGTGCTTTTCTTCAAAACTGCACACGAAGGGCCTTTAACTTTTTTTACTCTTCATTCGGACCAACTAAATACTTATTTCACTATAAACATCCCATTATAACGCGATTTTTATAGGCCATGGATGTCACATCCCACAACAATGTGTTTGTGTGAAATATCTATGTAGGTTTCAGTGTGTGACATGACAAATGACCAAACCAGGAACTGATGTGATCTTTGTGGACAGCAGAAGAAAACTAGTACACGTTGTCTGTTGCCGTGAATTTTGGCAAACACGTCCAGACACGTCAACAATGTTTCTTGTAACCCATTTAAAATGGATGACAATAAACACGCTTCCTTATTGGAAAACACGACTATTTTTAATATTTAGCACCGCGTATTACTACCCGTTCGGGTTATACGCTTTAAGTACTAATTACTCTAATGGATTAGGAATTGGGAAGGTTTAAATAGAGGAAGTGAACCCGCATTTGCGTGGAGGGAGAGTGGAAAACAATTTAGTAAAAACCACCCCCAGTTCACCCGACCGAGATTCGGACCTCGATCTCCCCGTCCTCAGCAGTCGAGCTCAACACGACAAGCGCGTTAGCCAACTACGCCACCGAGGCGGGTACACGACTCTTTGATTCCAAACAGTTTGCAAACAATATTTCCGGGGAAATGTTTCCTAGTGCATACTAGGCTTAAAGGATAATTGAGTGTGTTCAAGTGGATTTAAAGAGCTTCAGGAATGCTTTTATCAAAATAAATACTTTAGTGTGATCATGTTTCTCTTAAAGTAGGCGGCACCCTTGGTTAAAACATACAACTTCACAGTTTTTATATCATGTTAATTAATGATTCTAAGATTAATGATTTAACCAAGTCGGTCGGGGTGTTATTGACACTGAGGCTAACCCCTATCAGTGGTTGAGTTGTCTAACTCGTCCGACTCAAGCTACTTTTGGTTGCCATATAAAGAATGGTTTAGGCTCTAATCCCGGCCGGGTGAGCTGGGGTTGATTTTCCAGATGTAATTTTCGCAATGATTTTCCAATATTTTATCCTAGATAATCCGGGGGTATGTTATCTAAGCTATCCTCCTCACTCATGCTCCTTAAATTAGGTCATATTAAACAGAACCCATTAAAAATCTTTAAACATTTAAAAAATACTTTACAATATTAAATAACGTGTGATACTTAATTTTACAAGTTCATTTAATAGGATCATCTTGGCCTTATCTTATCAACTACATCAATGTGGAACTTAGAAAGGCAAGCTTGTTACTTATAAGTGCAAATGGACACTACACGCAAGTATAAAAAAGTTTTGATTTATTAGTATTCAAGATTTAAAACCTTAGTAGTTAAACTAAAAGATAAATACTTTCACGATTTTCTGTGAATTCCATGTTGTTGTTTTTTGCTTTCTACTATCCCGTATTACTGACATGTTTACATTAATAGGGCAGGGATGAGGAAGATTGATTTGAGAGGAAATATCCCCACATTTGCATGGAGGGGGACGGTGGGTAGACCAGCGAGATTCTAACCCAACCTTCCCGTCATTGAAAAGTTATACCAGATGCGACTGACGACCTAATCTGTGTGTCCACCGTTGTGGGCCAACCTTAGTATTGAACGTACTACTACTAATACTATTACTATTACTACTATTAATAATAATAATGTCCCGGATCAGAGTGTTCCCACGACGCGAGTGAAGTCAACCCTGACGATTACAGCAAGTAATAGATGACAGGAGTCACGGTTGAATCACCAAGGCAGCCCCGTCACAAAAGTTCCGACCTCCAAATACGTCGCAGACAGTCATTGAAAGGGTCGAAGCGACCACATAGTTCGCCACAGTGGTTCTGGTTCCGTCCCTGCGATTTAACGTTTCCTGGACATCAGTTTTCGCCGAAAACGGGTTTTAGGGGGGCAACGGGGAGACGTTTGGGTTGGAATAGGAGGAAGGGGAGGCTACTCACATCCAAATCTTCACACTGCCGCATTGCATCACGGGAATGACGAAACACACACGGTAATTTTTTTGTTGGCAAGGAAATAGAGACATGGGGTATTCTCCCTGCCATATGTCTACACACATCTTGTGCCGGGATGGAGGGGAAGGGGATAGATGTTGCCAAAAAAACACTTGACTCACACGAAACTCTTCCATCTCTTCACCACCACTCCTCCTACCCCTCCCAACTGTCCTTGGACTCAATCGTCCTCCCCCGGGACAACCTTTAGGTTCTTGTGAACCTAGGGCGAGCTACGTCAAGGCCTGAAAGAGGTTACCCGGGGTCAAACACCTACACAGACACAGAAACCAGACCCCAGAGCATCAATTCACTCTCAAGTGAATGGGATCAAACCATATTTCAAAATTACTATCAAATCTCATTGGGAATCGAATCCAAGACCCTAAACCAGTGACTAGGGGTTGTAACCTATACGACGTCCGACAACCTCCACGAGACTTTGGTTCAAATCCTTGTTGAGGTCGAGGACTTAGTCGTTACGGATTCATATCGGATATAATTTTATGCGGACCCACCTCGGTGGCCGCATGGTCTAAGACAGCACTTTCATACTGCCAATGACAGGAAGAATGAGACTCAAATTCCGGTCGGTTGTACTGAAGGTGATTTTTCCAAAATATTTTTCCACTTTTCCTCCACTCAAATGAGGGCACACTTCCTCTATATCCAAACTTCCTCATCCCTAACTCTGTAGAGTAATTAGTACATACGCGTATAATCTGAACAGGTAGTAAGAAGCAGTGCTAAAAAATAAAAATAAATATTTTGAGTTAACCACAAAGCCTGAAAGAATTTTACCCTGTAAAAAAATAAGGGTTGGCATAGATAATGTTTGTTTAAAACACGTGTACTTGAATTGCATAATAAAGTATACTTGTTATCAGGTATATACAGTAGCCCCATGGCCTCTTTGGTGCTGGCTGACAGCTCACAGCTGACAGCTAACGGCTTTGAAATGTTACCAGACCAAATTATGTATCCCTACGCCAAACCATATGACCTGAAAAAACATGTGTTTAGCAGCTGTCACTTCTGACAGTCAAAATATAGGTATATACCTAAATGTTGACTGTCATAAGTCAGCTGTGAGCTGTCAGTCAGCACCAAAGAAGCCATGGCGCTATTGTAGGTAGAATCAATAATTTCTTATCACTGAACTACAGAAAATCGTCAACCTCCTTAGTTGGGCGAAGGCCAGACTTAGGCCATTTAATTGTAACTTTACTTCAATTTTACAAGTTCAATAACTTGGCGGGTACAGAATTGTTTTTACATTTTCTAAACTCCTTGAAGAGAGAAGTGTCTTGATCGTCAAAATAATCAAACTCAAGATTTCGATAAATGTCCACCTTTACTGACCCTCTGAAACAAAAAAGTAGTTTTCACAATGCCGTATATTTTTTCCCTTTGTCTACATCTCGGACTAAAGCTGAATCCATCTTACCGATCCGGCTAAAGCCAGGTGTTTAGGGTTTTAATAAGGCTCCCCAAAGGCATTTTTGGGATTATACATCCAACCCTAAAACAGAGCTTAGTTTATTTAACCAACCCACTAGTTGCCAACGTCTTGGGGGGAAAAGAGAAGAAATTGATTTTTTATCGAAAATTGCTTTAGAAAGTTTGGTTAAAGTTCATATCAAAATACTGTTTAGCTTTACAAACAAAATGATGCATCTTATTTTAACTTGGAGGATACTTAACATATGCGTACAATTCCAATTTATACCAAATATCCATTAATGCTTAAAATAAGAAATTACTTATTGCAAAACCGTAGGAATCTAAAAAATAAACACCTTTTATTTTAAATAATATATTATAAAATAAACATTTCTGAGTTATAGGCAAAAAAATTTTTTTTTAATAGATCTTTTGAAATTGGTGGAGTTGCGCATAGTTATGAGCGATCTTAAATTGTGTAATTTTGTGTAATCAATTTGTCGTTTTACTCAGAGGTCAGATACATTTTATTGTAATTTTCTGATTGCCATAATTGTTTTAGAGTAGCTTTTCTCCTTCATCTTTTGTAAATAACACAGTATTATCCTACATAATATGAACATGAAATACATTTACCAGTTTCAGAGCTATATGAGAATTGCTCCATTTTAAGGTAAAGTAGCAAGATAATCTGTGAGATACGCCGTACCATTTAATAAATCAATTTTCTACTTTTAACAAGTTTAGAGTAGTATTTAATTGTCACAGTGTTTCAATACCAGTCCGGGCTGTACGCATATCAACTAACTACGCTAATATGTTCGGGACGAATAAGGTTACGTCTAGATGAAGTTTATATATATTTGAGTGGAGAGGCAGAGATGAAAAATAACTAAGCAAGAATCATTTCTCAGTACACTCGACCAGCATCTGAACCCCAATATCCCAGTCATCGACAATCTAGTCTAGTGACGCCTCAGACCATTCACTCACCATTGTGGGTATTACCTAGTTAATTTCGCGTCATCTGTGGATTTGGACGGGCTCTGAACATCAAATGTTTGAATATCATCCAGATGAACTTAGTGTATCTACTACTTTGGAGTCCAGTGGTGTATCTAGGCCCATATGGCTCCTCTGGTAACTCATAGAAAATACACCAACACCCACGAGGGCAATGAAACAGAAAACAACACGTGAAAAACCATCGCCTAGTGCATCCATTCGAGACTCAAGTCTTGAACTTTCCATAAGTGTAAAGCTAATCTATTGTGAAACTGACACCTTATACCACCGGTACAGCTAGTAATAATATTATTAGAAATTAACAATCTAATGGTTATAACATTTCCTAAATTTGCCATAGTAAAATGATGAATTATATCTTAAACTCCATATTATTATTATTATTATTATTATTATTATTATTATTATTAGCACCACGTCTTACTACCCATTCGGGTTATACGCACTTACGCTAATGTGTAATGGTAGGGTGATTGTGAGATGAAATGGAGGACCTACAGTTTAACGTGGAATCCGAACCATGGTGGAGGCCTGGCATTCCCCACATTCACAAGATGTCTTGTCAGAGGTGGAGGAAGGGATTGGTAATCAGATAAATTTGTGCCGGGACTGAGGATTGAACCCCGGTCGCCAGCACAGAAGTCTGACACCTTACCTCTTGACCGCCAGGTCACCGAAACTCCATATCTATAGTAAATGTTTCTAGATTTATCTCCGAACTCTTTTATTCAAATAAAATGTTATTCGAATGATCATTTCTGTTGCTCTGTGCAATAGGAAACGCGCTTATACTGCTGTGTGTGTAATCCGATTACAACGAGTAATACAATTTGAAAATAATACATTTTTTTTTCAACGAATGAGAAATTGAACCCAATCAAATGCTTCACACACATTTGTTTGGGTGAATACAATTTAAACCAAATTATACTTGAATACTCTATCAGTGGCTTATTATAGACTATCTATCACCAGAACAAACACAACATAGAGACCACAGAACGTTAATCTACCACTTTGTGAATAGAGTACACATCCAATATTAAAGTGATCAATGTTTTGATCCTTGCCTAAAAACATCAGATAGGGATATTAAACGTCCGTGAAGTTGGCCCCCCCACTTTTAAAAATTCATTTTTTTATGATTTCAATCGTTTGTTCCGCAAAAATTTTCGTTTGTTCCGTTTTGATAGGCCCACAAATTATATGTTTACATTAGGGGGGGGCAACTTCACGGTAGCCCCCCCACTTGTAAAAATTCAAGTTTTTTTTATCGCAAACGTTTGTTCTTCGTTCTTCGGAACAAACGAAAATTTTTGCGGAACAATCCGGAACAAATGAAGAACAAACTATTGCAATTATAAAAACTTGAATTTTTAAAAGTGGGGTGGGGGGGCCTACCGTGAAGTTGGCCCCTCACTAGTAAACAAAGCGCCACAAGTTCACGTCCCATTTGTGCAAGAACGAATGCGGAACAAACGAAACTTTTTGTGGAACAATCCGGAACAAACGAAGAACAAACGATTGCGATCATAAAAACTTGAATTTTTACAAGTGGGGTGGCTACCATGAAGTTGGCCCCCCCAATGTAAACATATAATTTGTGGGCCTATCAAAACGGAACAATCGAAATTTTTTGCGGAACAATCCGGAACAAACGAAGAACAAACAATTGCAATCATAAAAAATTGAATTTTTAAAAGTGGGGGGAGGGGGGCAACTTCACGGACGTGGATATTAACTACAGCATAGCTCCCGCTGCCGGACTCAGGCATCAACCTTGTCTGATATGCCAGTGCTGAGTAAGGTTGAGATTCGAAACCAAGGCAGGTGCACTGTAGGTAGTTTGACCTACCTGTTTTCCCACGCACCGTCTCCATGAAAGCACGAGTGCATTTTATCTAATTCTACCCTCCTCATCTTCACCCTATAATATTAATTACAATTCGCATATTCCGGACAAACACTCCGATTTTGCTAGGAAGAAACTACTATGACAGTTTTAAGAGGAATAAACCTTTTTTGACAGTTGACTAAAAACATTTTCAGGTATTCAGACGTTAGGTCATTATCGACACAGAAAAATTATACTAATAATACATTAAAATAGTATCCATTTTGATCGCAAAAATAAAATTCTTATTTTCCCTAAAAGATTGTTTCTATTAAAATTTTACTACGGTGAGACGTGGGGCAGATTTTTTTTAAACAATAATTAAGAAGGAAATAATTAATTTTGGATACCTGGATAAATTCTGATCAAAAATACGATTAGTGGTTTTAGGCAGCTACCGGTACAGAACCCGCCTCCCGTAGGCCTGTAAATAGCCTCCCTCATCACTAAGCGAAGACGAACGAGATGTAAATATTGGATATTTGTTAGCGCTTGTTGAGCTCAAATCTACATCTTAATATGTCATGGCAGTGGAATCGTTGTCTATTTCTATCAACTCTGAACCTAAATAAAAACAAGAGAAAGTTGGCACGATCTGAATGTAGGTTTAATGTCACTCCCCGCACACGGCCGGTAGGTAACCTCTCGACAAAACGTGAGCTGACAAAGAGGACTTGACACGTGAAACAGTCATATTATCACAAACAAAATTATGAGGCCAATTAAGTCACGTACAGTAGCTCCATGACTTCTTTGGTGCTGACTGACAGCTCACAGCTGAAAGCTGACAGATTTGAAAAGCTACCAGACCAAATTATGTATCCCTACGCCGAACCATATGATCTGCAAAAACATATGTTTAGCAGCTGTCACTTCTGACAGTCAAAATGAAGGTATATATCTAAATGTTGACTGTCAAAAGTCAGCTGTGAGCTGTCAGTCAGCACCAAAGAAGCCATGCGGCTACTGTATTTACTTCATATACATATATCCAAAGCGTTGGCCGAGAAATTTAAGGCGTTAGACTCGCGTTGTATTTGACCACTGATTATGTTGGAGAGTTAGGGGTTCGAGTCACATTGTGTTTTACTGATCTCCATTGGTGAAACTCACTATGGCTTTATCCATCCTCTATCCACGACAATAAGCTTATTTTTATTCTTAAAGTAATCCCCCCCCCCCTCATCGATGAGCACGCTGACAATGGCGTCAATATTGTCTCGTGAGGTTACCCCATGAAGGAGAGAAGGTCAGAGTTAAAATTCCTGCCGATTGAACTAAGGTGTTTTTTTCCTTATGTAGTTTCCCGATATCTCCACGAAAATGCGGGTATATTTATATAAATTCAATATCTATTCCATCGCTAGCCAATTAATGTAAATACGCCGTCAGCTTGAACGGGTGGTAAGAAGCAGCTCTTAACAAGAGGTCAAAATATCAAAACTAGTTTATCAACCTTTAAAATAATTTCATGGTGATGGCGTCATTAAATCCCCTTTATATTCTTCAGGAGGTTTTCCACCAGGCTAAATCTCTATCGCTGGCGTCATGAAATCCCCTTTATATTCTTCAGAAGGTTTTCCACCAGGCTAAATCTCTATCGCTGGCGTCATGAAATCCCCTTTATATTCTTCAGGAGGTTTTCCACCAGGCTAAGTCTCTATCGCCCTTAAAGTAATTTAAGTAGCATCTAATATGCATGATACTTGCAGAATAAAGTAGTAGCCCTCCTAACGTATACTCCAAGGAGAGGAAACTTGGATGTCTGCAAGTCTAGATCATTAATAACTCAAGCAGATTGAGGTCCCTGACAAATTGAAAGAGGGTGTGTGTGTGGATATAGAAAGGAGAGGGCTGGGGAAGTAAGGAGTATTGTAAATCGAAGTAAATCCTATCCTCAAGAGGTTTCGTGCAGAAAAGAGTAAGTGATCGGGGAACGGACGGCGATCGCTGTTTCAGTTTAGCTTTTATTTTGAGAAAATAAGGTGACTACAAACTAAGCTCATGAACTGTAGCTAGACGATGGGTCGAAGCGAGTTTTAGAGCCGCTCATGGCCTGTATTTGAGCAATGGCTGGAAAGGAGCTTTAGGGCTGGCCGTGAGCTGTATTTCGGGTAATGGGTAGAACATAGCTCTAGAGATGTCCGTGAGCTGTATTTTAATAATAATTGGAAAGGAGCTGTATAGCTTCTTGCGAGCATTATCTGAGACGATGAGTTGAAGGGGGATCACGGGTAATACATTTTGACCCCTTGTACCATGTATCTGCACTTTAACTTATTTACAAGCGGTCAAAAAGGTGACTTGGTTGTCTAGGGGTAAGGTGTCAGACTTCTGTGCTGGCGGCCGGGGTTCAATTCTCGGTCCTGGCACAGATTTATCTGATTACCAAACCCTCCCTTCACCTCTGAGAAGACATCTTGTGAATGTGGGGAATGCCAAGCCTCCACCGTGGTTTGGATTCCACGTTAAACTGTAGGTCCTTCATTTCATCTCACAATCCCCCTACCATTACACATTAGCGTAAGTGCATATAACCTGAACGGGTAGTAAGACGCGATGCTAAATATTATTATTATAAATGAAAGTATACATAATATATTTTTAAGGGGAATTTATTATTATTATTATTATTAGCACCGCGTCTTACTGCCCGTTTAGGTTATATGCACTTAAACTAATATATAATGGTAGGGTGATTGTGAGATGAAATGAAGGACCTACAGTTTAACGTAGAATCCGAACCACGGTGGAGGCTTCACATTCCCCACATTCACAAGCTGTGATTAATACACATCTTGTCAGAGGTGAAGGAAGAGTTTGGTTTTAAAGTGAAACATAACTATTATTCCTCCTATGGCAATCCAAATATAATTCTATATTTCTGTAAAGCCTTTTAAAAGTTGAAACTATCATTATAGATTTTAAGAGTTTTTTTTAGACTGTTTAACTTTTGCTCCTTGTTTTAGGGTTGGTGGACTAAAAATATAATTTCATAAAACAATATTTAGGGAAAACTAATTATCTTGCGAATTAATTTTAATTAAAAGGGCAAGCCGTGTAATTATAATGAAAACTTTTAAAACAAACAAAATTCTAGAAAGTTGGATCCATTTATAAATAAAATGTATATACATTATATTTTGCAAGGGATAACACCTACAATGCCTGTCAATTTTACTTTATAATATTTTATTTTATCAATAACATCATTATTAGTATTTTTCTATTTTTTACTGTTGTGTTTCAAAGCACTTAAGGTCTACGTTTCAGCATGAGACTTTTTAGTATTAACTAAAATAATTTTTATATAAAATAAAATAATGGAAAATGGATTACTCAGAAGTGTTTGGAATAGTCTTATATAAAAGTGGAAATACTTTATAAAATGAACAAGATATTATAATTAAATGAAAATACCGAGATTTGAGTTTCCTAACAAAACATAAATATCACAACTACTACTACTAATAATAATAATAATATTTAGAACCACGTCTTACTACCCGTTTGGGTTATACGCATTAAGTACTAATTACTCTAATGGATTAGGACTTGGGAAGGTTGAATTAGAGGAAGTGAACCCGCATTTGCGTGGAGGGAGAGTGGAAAACCGTTTAGGGAAAACCCCTCCCTGTTCACCCGACCGAGATTCGAACCTCGATCTCCCCGTCCTCAGCAGTCGAGCTTCAACACGACAAGCGCGTTAGTCAACTATGCCACCGAGGTGGGTAATATCATTATTCTCTTGTTACCTGCATTGGTGAGATTGTGGACTAAACGTCAATCTAGTTTAGTCTGCTTCTCCGGTGATTGGGAGGTCAAGGTTTGAACCCCGAAAGGCTGAGTAAAGTTTTTTTTTTCCTAAATTGATTCCCCCTTTCCATCTGAGCAAATTTCTGTAGACCTATACTACCTTTGAAATTACCTTGTTAATTCCTACCTCATTTCTGTAATAGAAAGTAGATATCCTAAAAAGTGGAAGGATTCAGGCGGGAAGAGTAAATCTTATAAACCATAGATTCTATGGTGAGTAGGTGACCTGGCGGTCTAGGGGTAAGGTGTCAGACTTCTATGCTGGCGGCCGGGGTTCAATCCTCGGTCCCGGCACAGATTTATCTGATTACCAAACCCTTCCTTCACCTCTGACAAGACATCTTGTGAATGTGGGGAATGCCAGGCCTCCACCGTGGTTCGGATTCCACGTTAAACTGTAGGTCCTCCATTTCATCTCACAATCACCCTACCATTACACATTAGCGTAAGTGCGTATAACCCGAACGGGTAGTAAGACGCGGGGCTAATAATAATAATAATAATAATAATATAGTGAGTATTTAAATATTATATCATGGTAAGTTGAATTGTCATTTTTAAAACATCTTCTTTGAACTAATTTGTAATCAAATGAATGTGCCGATAAAGTTCATTTGATTTTTAGTATTATATAACTGTAAGGATCTGAACCAGCTAATTATCACTACACGTCTTACTAATTTAACTCTAGAACAGACACAACACCTTGTCCACCAGCCGTCAACTAACAAGTGCGACAGAAAAGAACCGCCCAGAAAATCTACAGGTATAGACTGTAGTGAAAATTGAACCCTTAAACTCTCAACCCAGTGTATGAGTGAGCTCGGTGTGTCTATAAAAAGTGTATAAACGGCTTAATCCAGGAGGCAAAGAAGGCATGCGAGAAATAGTAAATGTGTTAGAATTTTTTGGAAAAAAATTATTTAGGATTTTGAGAACTAACATTAAATCTGGCGTACGATCTTTCCCGGCATTCTTTGAAAATAATCATTTTAAAAGTTAAGTTTCTCTAAGTAGATCAGCGCTGCCATTAACTGGGACGGCACTTCGCACACCACACACTCCATACATGAGCAAGATACATGTCTAGGATTCAATTTTGGGTGGAAGGGTTAACGTACAAGAGCACTCTTTCATACCTCTAAAAATCGATATAAAAAAAAGTAGTCTTGCGCTTCTTAAACTAACGAATTCATGCCTTATGATTCATTACGTCACAGGCCATGGCCAAAGTTGGCAAAGCTGGCTGCAGCTTACAATACAATAATAATATTTAGCACCGCGTCTTACTACCCGTTCGGGTTATACGCTTTAAGTACTAATTACTCTAATGGATTAGGAATTGAGAAGGTTGAATTAGAGGAAGTGAACCCGCATTTACGTGGATGGAGAGTGGAAAACCATTTAGGAAAAACCACCCCCAGTTCACCCGACCGAGATTCGAACCTCGATCTACCCGTCCTCAGCAGTCGAGCTCAACACGACTAGCGCGTTATAACCAACTACGCCACCGAGGCGGGTCTTACAATATAGAAAAAAAAACATTATTTGAGGTATTTAATGTGCGCTCTCAGAACCGACTTATAAACTAACTTAAACTTGAAACAGATACAACAACCAGCCCCCAGCCGTTAATTCATCACTGTTAAAGGGGAAACCTACATTTCACCAATGGCAAATTTTTCAGCCATGCCAGGAATCGAACCTGGGACCCCTAACCTCAGTAGACAGACACGATATCGACTGAGCTAAGGTGTCGAACTACACACAATATCTGTATGGCCTTATGATACAAGAAGACACCTTACGTTGCATGTACCATAGATTATAATATTTTTTGGCTAATGTTATACTAATTTACGACTTAGAATTAGCTTATCTTTATATCTTATTTTCTGTTTTGAAAATATTGTCTTACAGACGTCCAGAAATGTCACGTTAATTAAAAAATAGTTTAATATTTTAAAATATGGTTCACGTCAAGAGGCATTTCATTTAATCTTAAGATATTTAAAAAAAAAAGTTGAATCTAGCTTATTTCCACGATGTTTTACGTGAAATGTTAAGCTAAAAAGAGAAAATCTCCTAAATACATTTTGAGTTAGTTTTTTTTGAACCACTACAACTTCCCAAAGTTTAGCCGTTTAACCTGGCAACACCACGTAGAAATACAATTTCAAGATTGATATGGTAGAAGGGGGGGTACAATATCGCGTCCTTCTGATCTACTTGTATGCGCGTATGCTTTTTGCACCACTGATGCTTTTTCTCTATACACCGATGGGACTTAAAACAAGTGTTTACTTCAAACAACCATTCATTTGTTTTACGTCAAAGGAAAAATAAATGTTGAGAAAATCCTTTTTAGATAGCAAGCTTACGCTAAGATCACTTTCCCTTTGATTCAAAATATATGAAGGAAGTATTCATGGGATGAGGGGCAATGGGAGATGCTGCCACCTTCCTGTCTTGTTGCTGATACCCTTAGTTAGTTGGCTGTCAACAATCAACCGGGATATATTCTAAAATAGTCTTACTGTGGTGTTTGCATGTGTCGCAAGTTGTAAGCTTCACTTCAAAGGAGATCCACTAAGTAGATATGGCATAGTCACTTACTTTCGGGGCGGCACGGCGGTTGGAATGGAAAGTATAGTTCCCGCCGCATACACGCTCTGAGTAACTCAAAGTAACTCAGTTCTCTTAGTACGCTCCTCTGATCGAACATTTTAAACCGTGTAAAACATCACAGAAAAAATTAAGTTATCTTAAATACTATTTCTTTTTTGTCATTGAGAAGTGTTTTTTTTTTTGGTATGGCTTTTTCATTTTCTACACCCCGTTCTTTCCCCCAGTGACAGAGTTTTTAGACGGAATGACCACAGGGTTGAAGGACCTAGATTTAATCTTAGTTGGTATACGAAATAGTATATATTATTATTAGCACCGCGTCTTTCTAGCCGTTCGGGTTATACGCACTTACGCTAATGTGTAATGGTAGTGAGATTGTGAGATGAAATGGAGGACCTACAGTTTAACGTGGAATCCGAACCACGGTGGAGGACTGGCATTCCCCACATTCACAAGATGTCTTGTCAGAGGTGAAGGAAGGGTTTGGTAATAAGATAAATCTGTGCCGGGACCGAGGATTGAACCCCGGCCGCCAGCACAGAAGTTTGACACCTTACCCCTAGACCGCCAGGTCACCGAAATAGTATAGCTATTGATCATTCGCATCAGTGGACACGCGGATTAAACGTCATGTCTATATAGTTTGACCATCCGGCTATGGAGAGATTGGGGTTTGAATACCAGTGGAGTGTACTAAGGATGGATTTTCCCAGTCTTTACCCAACTAAATGTGGATGCGTTTCCTTTAAATTCTATTTTACTCACATCTAGCTCACAAACATAATTAAAACCCTCTTTTTTGGACGGGTAGTAATATGCGGTGGGAAGCAGCCATAAACATATTTTGTATTTAGAGTAATATAGAAGCGTAGGAATTTTTTTTTTGTTGGAGGGTGTAAAGGAGAGTATAAATAGTAAAGGGCTGCTTAGATTATGCGAATGTTTAGCAAATATTTACAAGAAAAGAGGGTCAAGAGACGATATTTTAATCTTTGGGTGCTGCTATAAATTATTTAGAATTATTTTCGTGGTAATTACAGTGTTTAATTAGTACATTTTCGTCAGTAAAATGGGAAGGTGAAAGACTAGCCTCAGATCAAAACAAAAGACCAATCAAAATCAAATATTGTTTTAAAATAACAAATTATTTTTGTAAAGGAGCTATACTAACAATATGTGTTTCAAGAGACACAAGGTCGCAGCAATGCCAAAAGTTCATAGACAAATAAATATGTATATATTAACTTACTCTAGAAGCTACCTGTGGTATATTTTAATGTTAATTAATGGTAGGAATTAAATACTTTAACTGCGATCAATTTTTTTTTAACATTTAGAAACTTGCATATCGCCTCCTCTCACCAAGTTTGAAAATTTATATTGAGCACTTCTTAAAATAAATCATGACATAAGTGGTAGGAAAGGTATAATTGGGGGAGGTGCACTGCCCCGTGAAAATAGTGTTTCCCTCTGGAATAAATTTGCCTCCCTTTAGATTTAGTTCACTTCTCTCATATAGTTTTAAATATGATACGATTAAAAACTAGCTTCAAATAGATTTTAAGGGTATCAAATAAAAATAATTATGAGGTGAGTAGAGCCATAAATATTTTATAAGAGCATCAACATTCTAAACAAAACCTTAGGGAACACCACTTTAATTAAATACTGATTACCAAACCCTTCCTTCACCTCTGACAAGACATCTTGTGAATGTGTGGAGTGCCAGGCCATCCACCGTGGTTCGGATTCCACGTTAAACTGTAGGTCCTCCATTTCATCTCACAATCACCCTATCCATTACACATTAGCGTAAGTGCGTATAGACCGAACGGGTAGTAAGACGCGGTGCTAATAATAATAATAATAATAATAATAATAATTAAATACTGGAGGAGTATGATTTAAAAAAACTCTAGGTGAGGACCTATCCAATATTGTCATCCAATTGCCAAACGTTTACCGGAAGAAGGCCCCCGGATTTCTATAGGACAGAAGGAAGCGGGGGAAATCCATCAACATCTATTTTTTGTTACTCAACTCCCCAACCCCCACCAAACAAATAAGGTTCCACTATCATTGCTCCCACCTGGGTATCTATAGATATGATTTATTATTTCTCTATTAAAATTGTAGATTTAAAATTGTGTGCTTTGCTAAAAGGTTTTGTCACCCCTGCCCACATAGTCAAAATTGTACATTTTTCAAATAAAGACATTTCCAACTTGACCAAATGAATTGAAGATTTTAACTCGTATTCATGAGACACATAGGTATGGAAAAGGGTGACATAATATATTATGGCAGTGGAAAGGGATAAGGGGGAAGGATATGGCAGGTTGGGAATGTTAGTGCCCTGCGTACTTAAGCTATTCTTAAAGCCCCGGCTATAGTCAGATTCAGATAGGAAGACAATTTTTTTTTGACAGTTACCAAAGTTACTTTAAACATCCCGGCATAGATTTATCTGATTACCAAACCCTTCCTTCACCTCTGACAAGACATCTTGTGAATGTGGGGAATGCCAGGCCTCCATTGCCAGGCCTCCACCGTGGTTCGGATCCCACGTTGAACTGTAGGTCCTCCATTTCATCTCACAATCACCCTACCATTACACATTAGTGCAAGTGCGTATAACCCGAATGGGTAGTAAGACGCGGTGCTAATAATAATAATAATAATACTTAAAACAGTTTTGTTATACGTAAAATTGTGGGATCTGCAGCGGTAGTATTTGATAGATATTAAGGATGTCTATGAAATAACACTAATAATATATTAAAATGTTATCAATTTTTACTGCAAATAAATGTGTTTGTATTTTTTTAAAAAGCTCCTCCTACTAAAAATTGAAGTAGACAAGATTGTTTTGTTCGTTAACTGGAATTCATGATGTTAACTTATAAAACCAAACTTTTCATCCAGAACAAGTATACCAACTTAACCTATAACATAAGTTACTAATTAATACAAGTCTACACTACATACTAAGCCCACAAAACTAAGAGCATGCACACATCACAGTATGTATAGCACGCACCTACCTATAACAGTCTGCTCTTAAACTACTACCCCTGTTTATATTTTCCTAAACTGCAACCAATTAGGGGTTGATAAATAGACACCCTTTTCACCCTACTAATCCTATATTCACACTTCTTACTTCAAGAAGAAAAGATAAGACTTGAAAAGAAGTTTTGTAATTTATCGGGTTACAAAAATATGGTAATGATAAGGAATAGTAAGACAATAGTGTAAGGATTGATAGTTGAGATATAATGTAGAATTGAGAATATTAAGATGAACAACGTCCAAACAAATTCTTTGAATTAAAATATTAGATACAGTTAAAATAATATAAAACACAATTAACACCCAGTATAAACAAATGTTATAGTATATAGTTTTCGAACAATTAAGTAAAAAATGGAAATATATATTCGATATATATTTATTTTAGAAATTTTTAAAGTCATATATTAGTCAACACAGACAAAGCAGAAAATAATATATTTTTTTAAATATTAATTTAAATTTAATCATAGATCACCTTGTCGGACACAGCTGGGAAAATAATTAGATTATTTCTTAAAAATATTAGTAGGATTCATTTTAAAAAGAAACTGTTTAAACTAATTAGGATCCTGTTTCCGCTTTGGTCGTGTTTCTGGCTAGTAGACCGTATATCATTACTATTAGCACCGCGTCTTACTACCCGTTCGGATTATACGCACTTACGCTAATGTGTAATTAGTAGGGTGATTGTGAGATGAAATGGAGGACCTACAGTTTAACGTGGGATCCGAACCACGGTGGAGGCCTGGCATTCCACACATTACCAAGTTCTGATTAATACACGTCTTGTCAGAGGTGAAGGAAGGGTTTGGTAATCAGATAAATCTGTGCCGGGACTAAGGATTTAACCCCGGACCCACAGCACAGAATTCCGACACCTTACCCCTAAACCACCAGGTCACCGAGACCGTATATTGATTTAATAGATTGAACGTTTCCACTTTGAATCGAAGATATATTTTGTAGTACGACCAGATTAATATATTATATACATACTATTATGTTATACACCTTTTTTTATTTGATTCAGATATATTCTCATAATAGAACAGCATACAATTGTTCTAAATACGAGTATGTCCAACACCATAGCTCAGTCGGTAGCGTTTCTGTTCATTGAGTTAAGAATCCTGTGACTGTACAACATTTTTTATACTATTTAGAGAATTAATTAATTATATCACCTACCTGCAAATTTTAAAAAGAGAAGTTCTAACATGTTTAAATATCATCCTTAATTTAACAATGGCTCCATATTCTTATGATGCCCTTTAAATGTTGATCAGCTATGGCGCTGAAACGTCTCGGAAGATAACAAAAAACCTATCTATGAATTTACACCCGTATGGAATTTCAACTAAACTTATTGGGCTAATTTTAAAGGCCTTACTGATCTTCCGGCATATCTCAAAACCTTCTTTGGCCCAAAGCAGTCGCGCTGACAACTAAGCTGACATAGCTGAATTTTTTAATTTATATGTTTCGGGATGATTATAGTAATGAACCCACTTGGCATAGGATCCAAGCTTCCAAAGCCAAGTTGAGGTTTATTTAATAAATTGTGTGGGTAAAAAGTTCCTAAATAATGCACCCTCAATATAAAATTAATGTATGTCGTTTTAATGTGCCCATGTATTGCACCTCTGTATTAAAACTAGAGCTAGGGTTGGATTTTTATTGTTAATTTGTATAGTAATTTGTTCACTGTAGCGTTTACCTATTTTACAGTTGACGCGTTTATTTATATACAGTAGTCCCATGGCATCTTTGGTGCTGACTGACAGCGCACAGCTGACTTCTGACAGTCAACATTTAGATATATACCTTCATTTTTACTGTCAGAAGTGACAGCTGCTAAACACATGTTTTTGCAGATCATCTGGTTTAGCGTAGGGATACATAATTTGGTCTGGTAACTTTTCAAAGCTGTCAGTCAGCACCAAAGAAGCCATGGGGCTACTGTATATATAATTACGTTTTCATTTACCTCGCAAATATGTACTGTCACTTTCGCGATTGAAACAACTTTACGTGAAGCGAAAAATTTTGCCAGGTGGATGAATATTATATTTCCTTATTTAATATTTTTTTTAAAAAAAGATTGTCAGAAATGTCAAATTTGCCGTGCACAGACAATCTTTTGAGTTAACTCTATGTTGGATCTGTTTTTAATGTGAGCTTTGATTAAACCAATCAAAGAAATCGTTGGTCACAGCCAATATTAGAATAATGGGCGTAGAGAGTTGGTTTCAGGGGGTCCGGACACCAAAAGCTTTCATTTTTTACATTTGTGTATTAAAACTTAAATAATATATATATATATATATCTGTTTTTTAATTTCACTATTCGCTTCATCACCAGCTGAGTATTATATTCATTATTTTAATATTCACCAACAAGGTGTATTCTTTATAATTTCATACAAATTTAATACTACCTCTGTCAACATTTCAAGTAACACATTGTTTTTAAGGACACCCAAATAGTATCAGAGAACAAAATACGTTTCTTGGAATGATGTAAATTAGTGGGTCTGAGAAAAATAGTATAATATTTTGTAATATATTGTATTGAGGAATATAGACACTCCCCTCTACAATTATCCACCCTCCACCATTATATATTTATTGTTATACAAAATATAATATTGACATAATACGTCAACGTTCTAGTGGACACCCCCGAAAAATTAGGCTTCTACACCCTTGATTAGACTAGCTGTCTTAGACTTGACTAGATTAGCTATTCGGATTTTCACTAGCTTTCCGCCCCTTGGAACGAGAAGTGCTGTGATCGTAAAAAAAAATCTCATTCGAGATTTTTATGAGTGTTTACATTTCATGACGCCCTGAAAGTGGTTTCTGTGATGCCTTCTGGATGTTTGTTTATATCTCGGCCTAGAGTATGAACCATTTTACCGATTGGGCTAAGACCAGGTATTGAGGGTTTTAATAAGGTTCCTTAGAGTGTATTCCGGAATTAATAAGGTTCCCTAGAGTGTATTTTGGAATAAATAAGGTTCCTTGTAGGCCTAGAGTGTATTTTGGAATAAATAAGGTTCCTTAATGCCTAGAGTGTATTTTGGAATAAATAAGGTTCCTTAATGCCTAGAGTGTATTTCGGAATTAATAAAGTTCCTTAAGGCCTAGAGTGTATTTTGGAATAAATAAGGTTCCTTAAATCCTAGAGTGTATTTTGGAATTAATAAGGTTCCTTAATGCCTAGAGTGTATTTCGGAATTAATAAGGTTCCTTAAGGCCTAGAGTGTATTTTGGAATAAATAAGGTTCCTTAAGGCCTAGAGTGTATTTTGGAATTAATAAGGTTGCTTAATGCCTAGAGTATATTTCGGAATTAATAAGGTTCCTTAAGGCCTAGAGTGTATTTTGGAATAAATAAGGTTCCTTAAGGCCTAGAGTGTATTTTGGAATTAGATAGCCATCCCTAAAATTAAGGGTAGTTTACTTAAGGGTGAAAAGATTAAAAATTCTATTGTTTCGAAATGGGCTCTTTACTATGTTGATTAAAATTCAGATCTAGGCACTGTTTAATATAACAAACAAAATGGCACATCTTATTTTTCCTGAAAAATTATTTAGAGGGTACTTTACAAAATAGTATATCTCAGATTTTTCTAATGTCCCCGCAATTCTTTGAGATACGAGATAGGTTATTATTGCAAAGTTGTATAACTAATAAAAATAAAATCACTATTTTTTTAAATACATTTTTATAAAACAAATATATAAGAAAACACACTATTTTTAAATGGGGGGTTTAGGAAATGGGTAGTTGTTTTTACTATATTTGGTAGACAGAAATGTCTCTCAATTCTCATTGTTTATGTAACAGTGTATATTATTTCATTTATGCTCTTTGGTAGAATGTGATACTATTTTTTTTACATTATGTTTATGCAAAAATGATTACTATTTCATTTTACATATCTTACAAGTTTTAAGTAAATGTCTCCATTTTGGGTTAAGGGGCGAGAAAGTCTGTGCGGTGCACCGAACAATTTTATACATTCTTAGAAAAACTTGCTATCCAAATATATCAAAACTGATAGTTTGAGCCTGTGTTTCCCAAACAAAAAAAAACTACAAAAACACCATCATGTTCTACTGGCATACTTGAATCTGAGCTGAAAGGTCTCAAGTTGGTATCCAAGCCAAATACAATGAGGGTGGTTTCATCATTTAAAGGACTCTTCGTTCTCTTTCAGCCGATTTTTGGCTAGTTTCTTTTGAGCTGCCTTGCCCGTTATTTACCCCTTCAATTAAATCGTTAATAGCGTTTTTAACAAAGGCATAATTTTATTATATTATTATTATTATTAGCACCACGTCTTACTACCCGTTCGGGTTATACGCACTTGCGCTAATGTGTAATGGTAGGGTGATGGTGAGATGAAATGGAGGACCTACAGTTTAACGTGGAATCCGAACCACGGTGGAGGCCTGGCATTCCCCACATTCACAAGATGTCTTGTCAGAGGTGAAGGAAGGGTTTGGTAATCAGATAAATCTGTGCCGGGGCCTGGGATTGAACCCCGGCCGCCAGCACAGAAGTCTGACGCCTTACCCCTAGACCGCCAAGTCACAATTTTATTATAAACAATAATCGTTTTTCTAAAACAATATACCATAATAATTATGTTAACTACCGGCGTCTTCAAAGCAGTAAAGCTCTATACAATCTAATCTCTATCGATTTTATCCGAGCGAGGAGGAAGCGGCGTCCAAATAGACTAAATATCTCGTCGTGCCCCCCCCACCCCCTGATTACTTCCCCAGGAATGAAGCTGTGGGGGTGGAAGTGCTTCTTCTCCAATCGAGCCATAGAAATCCTTGGACCATTACTTGCCCACGTGGTTGGGAGGTCTATACTTAATAGCCTAGACGAGAGCTTGGGATTACAGCGTGACATATCCATATTGAAAAAAAAATTCACCTCTTAGGTTTTAAAAATCAAGGTTATCAATTTTCGATTTTTTTTTTTAAATATGTTTTTAATGGTTAGTTATGGAAAAAA